>CM042397.1:31948494-32145994 GCA_023634145.1 Thymallus thymallus
TTACAGATGGATCAGCTTTTCTCCACTGACTGCTCAGGTCAGAAAACAAATTAACTAGGTTTTAATGATTTGATAAATCCATGTTATGTGTACCATGAGGATTTTCACACTTTATTTGGCACTCTTGCAAAAGGAAAAGACAACTAAGAAATGAAATCCCCAAATAGAATAACCAGGACATTCTATGAATAACCAGGACATTGTGGACTTCAGGAGAACCAAGGCCCAACTGACTGCAGTCCCTATAGAGGGGATGGATGTGGAAATGGTTGGGTCATACAAGTTTCTGGGAGTCCATATGGACAACAGGCTGGAATGGGCTGGTAACACCTGGTGATGCTTCTCGGTTAAATAAGCTGATCAGGAAGGCTAGCTCTATCTATCTATCTATCTATCTATCTATCTATCTATCTATCTATCTATCTATCTATCTATCTATCTATCTATCTATCTATCTATCTATCTATCTATCTATCTATCTATCTATCTATCTATCTATCTATCTATCTATCTATCTATCTATCTATCTATCTATCTATCTATCTATCTATCTATCTATCTATCTATCTATCTATCTATCTATCTATCTATCTATCTATCTATCTATCTATCATCTCTCCCTCATAAAGTACCTCAAGGTAAAAGATAGTTAACTCCAGTTGTCAGACAGGTCAGTGGAGCTGCTGTCGCTCTCCACCTCCACCCCCACCTCTCTCTCTCTCTCTCTCCTTCCCCCCCATTAGTCCCTCTCAGTGTCAGCTCCCATGGTTTTGGTGGTTAGTTTCCCCTCTCTCTAAACATTTGGTTGGGTATAGAGAGGAGAAGTGCTCCAGTGGGTTGGCAAAGCCGTAAAACATTTATGTTGTGTTGTGCTCCATGGGACAGCTATCAAAGGTGCTCTTCTGGAGGCAGCAAAACAGCTTCCTCTTTGTAGAACAAAGAGTATTGGTTTAGGATGCAGCTGAATAAGAAAAGCTGACGCAACCTCCAGGATACCAGTATTGTGATGAAGATGAAAGCTAAGGAGGTGATTCACTTATAGGTGCAACAAGTCTGTGGTTATGAATCTGCTTAGCCTGGTTTAACCAGACTGCTGTGCTCACCCTGGTCAGTCTGGTTAACCAGGCTAGGCTAGGCCATGGTAGCTTGGAAACCAGATTGCATAGCGGAGAAGGTACGGTGGAATTCGAAGTAGTCAGTGATCTGTTTGTTAACTTGGCTTTCGAAGACTTTAGAAAGGCAGGACAGGATGGATATAGGTCTGTAACAGTTTGGGTCTAGAGTGTCTCCCCCTTTGAAGAGGGGGATGACCGCGGGGGGATGTCCGCGGCATCTTTCCAATCTCTATGGATCTCAGACGATACCAAAGAGAGGTTGAACAGGCTAGCAATAGGGGTGGGTGGGGGGGCTTTGCTTTTCTAACCTTTGCTTTTCTAACTGACTGTGTATATTGGTTCCTGACTTCCGTTGCATATCGTGGGGGCTATTCGATGCTAATGCAGTACGCCACAGGATGTTTTTGTGCTGGTCAAGGGCAGTCAAGTCTGGAGTGAACCAAGGGCTATACCTGTTCTTAGTTCTACAATTTTTGAATGGGGCATGCTTATTTAAGATGGTGAGGAAAGCACTTTTAAAGAACAACCAGCCATCCTCTCCTCTACTGACGAGATGAGGTCAATATCCTTCCAGGATACCCGAGCCAGTGTTTTTGGGTGCGTTTGACAGTGATAAGGGGTGGTCCTTGATAATTTGTGCGAGATTGAGGGCATCTAGCTTAGATTGTAGGACGGCGGGGTGTCAGGCTCTGGCCATAGGGAAGCCTTTGGCTCCTCTATTTAGCCATGGTCAGAGCCTGACAGATCTAGTATTTCTATGTCTATGGTGTTTTGTGTTGGGTCCCCTATTAGAGGCAGCTGCTAAGCGTTGTCTCTGATTGGGGATCCTACTTAAGTATTTATGTCCCACACCTGTGTGTGGTTCATTGTCATTGAGGTAGATGGAGTGTTTGTGCCTGCACATGCACAATACGTACCTGTAAGACCTAGATATTGTTTCTGTTGTTTTGCATATAGTTCACTTAATAAACTAATATGGTAAACTGCAACTGCGCTGCGCCTTGGTCTGCCTACACACCGCATCGTGACACCGGGGTGTTTAGCAACCCAGTTTAGGTCACCTAACAATACGACTTGGCATTGAAGCTCGTTTGGAGGTTTGTTAATTATAAATAATTATAATGTTAAGGAAAGATTTGAACGAAGAAAGCTGTTCTGAGAGCAGCACTCCCTTCCTTTCGATCCTATCAGTGTCGACACATGCTCCAACAATGCATTTGACGTGTTGTTTTGGTGTCTTCGGACGTTGTAGGAAAGACTCATCATTAAGACACTCGTAAGCCTAAATTCCATTAAAACACTCATAAGCCTAAATTCCATGGCTACCAGGAAACCAGGCCCTGTTAATTGCTCCAGGAAATATAGCCTGTGAACATCACGTCCCCATCATCCCCCAGTGATGTTTATACCTCTCTCGCTCTGCTTCTCTCTCCATTTCTCTATTTCTCCTTGTCTTCAAGGCTTCAGAATGTATTTTTCATCAGGTGTGTGGGACTGCTGGAGGAGAGAAATACAAGGATATTACTAATGATCACGTACATGCCTGGAGGGCCGGCCAGTTCATGGCTACTCAACGAGTCTGATTAACCATTCATTTTATTAATTTAAAGCAAATGAGAGAGAGAGACGGAGCTGTCTTATTTGTCCCTCCCTTCCCCTCCACCCTGCTCTGACGTGGGTCTGTATGACTGTATAGTAACTCCAGTGTTTCTGTCTCCCCCAGGCGACATCACCAAATAAAGTTTAATTTATTATTCTTCCTTTAAGAGGAAGTAGAGCGGTGAAGGAAATAAACTGGTTGGCATGGTAGTTCTATTGATGTTCGACCAAGTGCTTCCATAAAGCTCATTAGCTTTAAATGATATGCGCTGTGAGCATTAGTAATGATGATATGCCATCCTTCGTTTTAATAAGGAAAAGGCATTCTTTGTGGAATATTCTCTGCCTTGACTGGATTCTCCTTAGGGAATCCCCCCACTTGTTTAATTCCTCTCTGACTGCCTCCCATGTCTGTTGTAAGACTATGTAAGAGAAGAGACACAGATGGTAATACGATGCAGAAGCTTTTCTCAACACTGAGACATTTTCTAAACCGTGTTTTTTATGAATTATGCTGGCTACCTCCACCCAAAATCGAACAAAAAAACATCAACCCTTTGAATTGCACGAAACCAGAGGCAGATGAAAAAGATGAATATGTCAGAAAATATGTCTCTTCTACAATCCTCGACTTAAGTGAAATCTTCCTTTTTTGATTAAAGAGAAACTTGATTTCCCAGAGTGCTTTGCCTAGTGGGTGAAGCAGCGTTGTCTTGTCAGTTAGTCAGGTTGGGTCTAGCAAACACATCACATTTCATCAGAACCTCTCCAGAAAGGGAGACTGAGGAATGCGGTTTTATATAGGCTATGCTTCCTTTTGCATTGCAATTAATGGAGACCAGTGGCGGCTGGTGAGGAGGATAATGGATGAAAATGATTACGTCTAAGCTTCCCTTTGCAATGTGTGTGAATGGAGATGTTTGGTGAAGTGAATGTGTTTGCTTCTGGTTTCACCATTCATAATGCAAAACAAAATAAACAAATGCAGTCACTAGGTCCCCAAGGATCAACCCAGCAGTCCTGAATGTCATATCCATGCTGATTCTTGTTGTAACACATTTACACAACATGCATGTTTAAATCTCAGCACAAGCAGCAATTTTCCTGAAGAACTTGTAACCTGAGGGTTGCTAGTTCACATCCCTAGTGAGTCGCACACTACATCCGCTTCGCTCTTAGGCAAGTATCTTAAGGTGCGTTGGGGAAAACCAAGTGTTGAAAAACTGCAATGAATAAGCAACGTACCCTAGGCCACTTCAGGTACAAAGCAAAACTAATTAATTTGGGTTCCTGTTGAAAAAATAAATCACCAAATTCAGTATTCAACTATCTATCAACCATGTTAGCAGTCATCTGTTGGTTTTCCAAAGTGCTTGTGGCTAAATCGAACAGCTTACCACTGAAGGCTGTGAAAGAGACACTCACGGAGGGTTTAAGCCGGCTAAGAAGTACTTCTCTCTCTCCGTCTCTCTCTGTGTCAATTCAATTCAAAGGGCTTTATTGGCTTGGGAAAAACATGTTTACATTGCCAAAGCAAATGGAATAGACAATAGACAACAAGGAAATAAACAAGGGAAACATTAGTAAACGTTACACACAAAAGTTATAAAATAATATAGACATTTCAAATGTTATGTTATTGGCTATGTACGGTGTTTTAGCAAAGTGCAAATCGCTGTATTACGAATAGTAGGGGAAGATAAATTATATATTTACAATGTTGTTTGTTTTCCAATGGTTGACCTGTTCTCATGGCAACAAGCCACTAATCTTGCTGCTGTGATTGACACTGTGGTATTTTACCTAACAGATATGGGAGTTTATCAATGATGGATTTGTTTTCAAATTATTTTTGTCTGTGTGATCTGTGGGAAATATGTCTCTCTAATGTGGTCATACATTTGGCAGGAGGTTAGGAAGTGTAGCTCAGTTTACATCTCATTTTGTGGGCAGTGTGCACATAGCCCCTCATCTCTTGAGAGCCAGGTCTGCCTATGGCGGCCTCTCTCAATAGCAAGGCTATCCTCACTGAGTCTGTACATAGTCAAGGATTTTCTTAATTTAGGGTCAGGACAGCGGTCAGGTATTCTGCCACTGTGTACTCTCTGGTCAGGGCCAGATAGCATTCCAATTTGCTCTGTTTTTTGGTTGATTCTTTCCAGTGTATCAAATAGTTATCTTTTTGATTTCTCATAGTCTAAATCTGTTTCCGTCCTGGGGCTCTGCAGGGTCTGTTTGTGTTTGTGAACAGAGCCCCAGAACCAGCTGGCTTCTCTAGGTTCGTCTCTCTGTAGCTGAGGGCTTTGTGGTGGAATGTGTGGGCATCACTTCCTTTTAGGTGGTTGTAGAATTTAACAGCTCTTTTCTGGATTTTGATAACTAGCGGGTATAGTCCTAATTCTGCTCTGCATGTATTGTTTTGGGCTTTTCATTGTACACAAAGTATATTTTTTGCAGAATTCTGCATGCAGAGTCAACATCTTTGTCCCATTTTGTAAATTCTTGGTTGGTGAGTGGACCCCAGACCTCACAACCATAGAGGGCAATGGGTTCTATAACAGATTGAAGTATTTTTTAACCAGATTCTAATTAGGATGTTGAGTTTGATGTTCCTTTTGAGGGAATGGAAGGCCCTTCTTGTCTTGTCTCTCAGATCGTTCACAGCCTTGTGGAAATCTTCTCCACTGAGACACATAAAAGCCAATAGGGGATTATTCATTCAAACTCAAGGTGGTGCGTGTGTAGTGTGTGTGTGTGTGTGTGTGTGTGTGTAGTGTGTGTGTGTGTGTGTGTGTAGTGTGTGTGTGTTTGTTGGTGGGGGACATATTTTATTCTGTTATTTGCTCTTTTATCTGGCAGGGCTGTGTCTCAGCCAGAGACCCACACAGGAGCCAAAATACGGTTGAAATTCAACTTGCGTGGATGAATCTGGTTAATTATGAAAAGGTCTGCAATTTTAAACAACTTTCTTGTGCTTTTTCACTCTTCCAGCTCAGATGGGTAGAACTGTTGAGTCAGGTCATGCCACTCAGATGTCAGATGAGGAAGCAGGGGTGTTGAAAATGTTCAGTAGGTGAGACTTCCCACCAATACTGTGTATGCCTACTCCATTATGCTACGACAGTACTCACACCAGTGTATTCGGGTATGGTTCAAATACCCATAGAAAGGGTCCATACACTAGACTATGTTTTATGCAGTGAAGCATCTCTTAAAACTTTAAATTGACTTTTGAAAAGATTTAACTGATGATTTCTCCCTACTCTTTCATACAAGATTGATCATGTTGAAACAATTCCCCGAAAACCTTTTTTAATTAAAAAAATGTGTCTCATGATGACAATAAAGGTTAAATAAAAATGCTCAGATGGCTTCTTCCCCATTCACCGTCCAATCAGATATGCTTCAGATGGCTTCTTCCCCATTCACCGTCCAATCAGATATGCCGCAGCCGGCCTGGTGTTCTACCTTCCCAAGTTCTCCAATGTCACCCAGCTCTTTTGCACTCTCCCAGTAGAAGCTCACATCCAATTCAAGACTCTGGTATGGGGCAGTTTTGGGAAATGTGGAGCCTAGCTGCTGTCGCATAGGTTTCATTTAAATGACTTGAGTGTCTAACGCTTTGCAAAAGTTACATGTCTAGTGTAGCCGGCCAGTTATTAGCACTGATTTAGCTGATAAAAAAATGAATCAGGAAGGTTTTACTTGCACAGACTATGGGATATGTGGTTGTCTTACCTATCTTAGTTGAATGCAGTGACTGTAAGTTGCTCTGGATAAGAGCTTCTGCTAAATGACAAAAAAAATAATAATAATATGAGCACCTCAGAGACAAGCAAGTATTTAACCACAGATCTAGGATCAGATGACCCTATCCTAAATGCTAACCTGCTAACCTGAAAGAGGCCATTGGAGAGCAGTGAGCCATCATCGGCTTCTCTTGTCAGTAACTGAAACCAATCGTTTAAAATAGTCATGCTGTTTCCAAGTGTTCTCCTATTGATTATTGTATTATTCTGTATTGAGTTTTGTAATGATAAACTGTGAAGAGAATAAGCTACCAGTCTATCTCATCCTCACTTTGCAGCTAGATAATGTTTTGTGTGTTCTTTCTGCAGAGTGGGTTATGGATAGTTCCCTTGTGGATGGAAGAAAGAGGGATGGCTGAAAGATTCATATAGAAAGCTCGCTCAACAGGCATTTCCATGGCAACGCAACAGTCTTGTTGAGCTGAAGAAAAAAAAAAAGGCCTAGACTGACTGGCTCAGACTCGCTTTGATTTCTGCCTCTCTCTCTCTCTCTCTCTCTCTCTCTCTCTCACTGTCTCTGTCCTTCTCCCCTTCTCCCCTTTCTCTCTCTGTCACGCTCCATTTTATAAAGTTCAAATATATCTATCTGATAATTAGCAATGAAAAAAATAAGCATCTATGTAAACCTGTCATTTTATGACCCTGAATCACATACACACAGAACAAGATTCAATCAATTCCACTAACCAGGTTTCAAGGATTCATAGAAAAAACATATTCTTCTAGTGCGGCAAGGACACACATTCAAATGGACAGACGGACGGACACACAATAGGTAGGTAGGTAGGTAGGTAGGTAGGTAGGTAGGTAGGTAGGTAGGTATATACAGTTGAAATCTGAAGTTTAAATACACTCAACCACTCCACAGATTTCATGTTAACAAACTACAGTTTTGGCAAGTCGGTTAGGACATCTACTTTGTGCATGACACAAGTAATTCTTCCAACAATTGTTAACAGACATATTATTTCACTTATAATTCACTATATCACACATCCAGTGGGTCAGAAGTTTACATACACTAAGTTGACTGTGCCTTTAAACAGCTTGGAAAATTTGAGATTTTTTTATTTTTTATTTCACCTTTATTTAACCAGGTAGGTCAGGTGGATGCACTTGTCTATGAAGTTCAAGGCTTAATGAGCTCACCAAACCAATTGTGTGTTCCAGTTAATCAGTGCTAAGTAGTTACATGTATTATCCGATAATTGTATTTTTCTTTTCGGAGCATCAACGGCTCAGCCGCGAAGGGGTAGGCTCAACAAGCTCACAGAACGGGACCGTTGAGTGCTGAAGCTGGTAGCGTGCCTCTCCTCGGTTGCAACACTCACTATCGAGTTCCAAACTGCCTCTGGAAGCAACGTCAGAACAAGAATTGTTCGTCAGGAGCTTCATGAAATGGGTTTCCATGGAAGAGCAGCCGCAGACAAGCCTAAGATCACCATGTGCATGCCAAGCGTTGGCTGGAGTGGTGTAAAGCTCTTCTCCATTGGAACAGTGGAAACATTTTCTCTGGAGTGATGAATCACACTTCACCATCTGGAAGAATCTGGGTTTGGCATATGCCAGGAGAACGCTACCTGCCCCAATGCAATGCAAGTTTGGTGGAGTAGGAATAATGGTCTGGGGCTGTTTCTTATGGTTCGGACTACGCCACTTAGTTCCAGTTAAGGGAAATATTAACGCTACAGCATACAATGAGATTCTAGATGATTCTGTACTTCCAACTTTGTGGCAACAGTTTAGAGAAGGCCCTTTCCTGTTTCAGCATAACAATGCCCCCCGTACACAAGCAGCGAGAAATGGCGGGATCGGTATGGAAAAACTTGACTGGCCTGCACAGAACCCTGACCTCAACCCCATCGAACACCTTTGGAATTAATTGGAACACTGACTGCGAGCCAGGCCTAATCGCCCAAAATCAATGCCTGACCTCACTAATGCTTTTGTGGCTGAATGGAAGCAAGTCCCCGCAGCAATGTTCCAACATCTAGTGGAAAGCCTTCCCAGAAGACTGGAGGCTGTTACAGAAGCAAAGGAGGGACCAACTCTATATTAATGCCCATGATTTAAACAGTAACAGCAACGTATGTGATGAGTCAAAATAATGAATGCAAAAAGTTTCAATGCAGATGGTCCGGGTAGCTATTGGTTAACAATTTAACTAATTATTTAGCAGTCTTGGGGGTAGAAGCTGCTCAGGGTCCTGTTGGTTTCAGACATGGTGCGTCGGTAGCGCTTGCTGTGCGGTAGCAGAGAGAACAGTCTATGATTTGGGTGGTTGGAGTCTTTGACCATTTTTAGTGCCTTCCTTGTTGTCCTGGCACCACACTGCCAGGTCTCTGACCTCCTCCCTGTAGTGATGAGCTTGGAGGGCACTATGGTGGTAAATGCTGAGTACTGTTATTTTAATGCATGGTGGTGGCTGCATTATGTTATGGGTATGCTTGACATTGTGTTTTTCAGGATAAAAAGAAACAGGATGGAGCTAAGCTCAGGCAAAATCTGTTTCAGTCTGCTTAACACCAGACACTGGGAGAGGAATTCACCTTTCAGCAGGACAATAACCACAACACAAGGCTAAATCTACACTGGAGTTGCTTACTAAGAAATATTGTTATGCCTGCGGCTATGGAACCCTGACCTGTTCACCGGACGTGCTACCTTTTCCCGGACCTGCTGTTTCAACCCTCACTCTCTCTCTTCCTCTTCCTCTCTCTCTATTTCACTCTCTCTCTCTATCGCCCTCTCTCTATCTCCCTCCCTCTATCTCTCTCCTCTCTCTCTCTCTCTCTCTCTCTCTCTCTCTCTCTCTCTCTCTCTCTCTCTCTAAGAAAAGCCAACAGAAATGTACTCCTGAGGTGCTGACCTGTTGCACCCTCTATAAACACTGTGATTATTATTTGACCCTGCTGATCATCTATGAATGTTTGAACATCTTGAAGTACGATCGGGCCTAAATGGCCATGCACTATTTTATTCTCCACCCGGCACAGCCAGAATGGGCCACCCCTCAGAGCCTGGTTCCTCTCTACCCAGTACAGCCAGGAGAGGACTGGCCACCCCTCAGAGCCTGGTTCATCTCCACCCAGTACAGCCAGGAGAGGACTGGCCACCTCTCAGAGCCTGGTTCCTCTCCATCCAGTACAGCCAGGAGAGGACTGGCCACCCCTCAGAGCCTGGTTCCTCTCCATCCAGTACAGCCAGGATAGGACTGGCCACCCCTCAGAGCCTGGTTCCACTCCACCAAGTACAGCCAGGAGAGGACTGGCCACCCCTCAGAGCCTGGTTGCTCTTTAGGCTTCCTGCCATTCTAGGGAATTTTTCCTAGCCACTGGGGTTTTACTGTACATATGCATTTATTTTCTTGCTCTGGGGTTTTATTCTGGATATCTGTATAAGCACTTTGTGATAACTGCTAATGTAAAAATGGCTTTATAAAACACATTTGATTGATTGACTGGGTGGCCAAGTTACAGTTTTGACTGAAATCTATGGCAAGACTTGATAATTGCTGTCTAGCCATGACCCCAACACTTTAACAAAATTTTTTGAAAAGAATAATGGGCTAAATTTAAGTGTGCAATGAAGTCTCGCAGCTCTAATCTCTGCCGAAGGTGTTAATAACATGTATTGACTCAGTGGGTTGAATCTAATCATGGTATTCAGGTTACATTTTCATGAATTTGTAAGACCTTTTTAACTTTAACATTCTAAAGTATTTAGTGTAGATAAAAAATACAATCAAATCCATTTTAATCCCACATTGTATTGCAATACAAAATTTGGAATTCAAAAGCAGCCCTAACACAGAGAGCGAGAGAGAGAGAGAGAGAGTGAGAGAGAAAGAGAGAGAGAGCGAGAGATAGAGATATATAGATAATCCCTCCCCCTTACACACACACACACACACACACAAACTCCACACTTGTGCAAAGATTCCTCTGCAACAAATGATGCCCTATGCAGCCGAACCCTCCGGACTATCACTGCAGGGATGAAGAGTTTACGGGGGAGTGTGTGTGTGTGTGTGTCTGTGTGTGCCCGTTAGTGGGGAGATCAAATTAACTTGCACATCTGGGTCCAATCTCATAAAGGCCAGTTCGTAAGGAACATTTCGCGAGCTACTCATTTTATTTATAGCTTTCAAATCGTCACATTCTTCTCCTCTCCTCCACCCTGCAACTCTTCCCCAGGTCCTTGGTGTACAACAGATGTATATTCTGTCAACATACAACTCTAAGATGTGGGTGTGGGAATGATTAAGGCGCAGCGCAGGGATTATAGTAGTTTGACATCTTTTCTTTATTTTTTACTATGCATAGCTCAGAAAGTAATACTATGTATAACAAACACACAAATGACGAACTACTAAACGAAACCAAAACACGAATTTCAAACGTTACGTTAAAACAAAAAACACGATATTTTAAACGTAACAAAAGGCACACTTACTTCACCGTGACTGCGACATATAACGATAACATCAACAACGACCCACACCAGAGTGAAGGACAGACTCAACATATATGGGATCCCTAATTAGAGACAATGCTGTGCAGCTGCCTCTAATTAGGGATCCAACCCAAACCCCACACAGAAACAGAAAAGAACGACTCTGACCATAACTACATAGAGAAGCCTATGCTTCTCTATGGCCAGAGCCTGACACTAAGGGAGCCCAATAAAAAGTTATTTTGTATTTTCCCAAATTCTGTTTACTTTTTTTTTTTGGTGAATTTACTCTCAATATTACAATTATTCAGGGTGAAACAACAAAAATGTATCTTCTGAGTCCAGCTTAAATCGCACCAGAAGAAATGTTATGAGGTCTGGAAAAAATATTAACAAAAAAAATAATACTAACAGACAACAAATACTAACAAATGTATATATTTTTTGTATTGCACATCTAGCAAGAGAGGAATGTGTTGGTCTAGCGATGTTTCTGCTGTGAGGCCTACTGCTGCAGCACGTCATGGCAGAGTTTGCAAATCAACGGCCACCTAATTGATACAATTAATCAATATATAGAGTGCATTCGGAAAGTATTCATGCCCCTTGACTTTCTCCACATTTTGTTTCGCTACAGCCTTATTCTAAAATGTATTAAATGTTTTTTTTCCTTCATCAATCTGCACACAATACCCCATAATAAAAATAAAAAACACAGGTTTTGATTTTTTTAAATTACATAAGTATTCAGACCCTTTACTCAGTACTTTGTTGAATAATCTTTGGCATCAATTACAGTCTTGAGTCTTCTTGGGTGTGATGCTACAAGCGCGCTCCTGTATTTGGGGAGTTTCTCCCATTCTTCTCTGCAGATCCTATCAAGCTCTGTCAAGTTGGATGGGGAGCTTCGCTGCACAGCTATTATCAGATCTCTCCAGAGATGTTCGATCGGGTTCAAGTCCAGGGTCTGGCTGGGCCACTCAAAGACATTTGGTGACTTGTCCCGAAGCTACTCCTGTGTTGTCTTGGCTGTGTGCTTAGGGTCGTTGTCCTATTGGAAGGTGAACATTCTGAGGTCCTGAGCAGGTTTTCATCAAGGATCTCTCTGTACTTTGCTCTGTTCATCTTTCCCTCAATCCTGACTAGAATCCCAGTCCCTGCTGCTGAAAAACATACCCACAGCATAAAGCTTGGCATTCAGGCCAAAGAGTTCAATGTTGGTTTCATCAGACCAGAGAATCTTGTTTCTCATGGTCTGAGAGTCCTTTAGGTGCCTTTTGGCAAACTCCAAGCGGGCTGTCATCCTTTTACTGAGGAGTGGCTTCCGTCTGGCCACTCTACCATATAGGCCTGATTGGTGGAGTGCTGCATAGATGGTTGTCCTTCAGGAAGGTTTTCCCAGCTCCACAGAGGAACTCTGGAGCTCTGTCAGAGGGACCATCGGGTTCTTGGTCATCTCCCTGACCAAGGTCCTTCTTCCCCGATTGCTCAGTTTGGTCGGAGCTGCCAGCTGTAGGAAGAGTCTTGGTGGTTCCAAACTTCTTCCATTTAAGAATTATTTAAGAAAAATGTTTTGGTACCCTTCCCCACATCTGTGCCTCGACACAATCCTGTCTCGGAGCTCTATGGACAATTCCTTCGACCTCATGGCTTGGTTTTTGCTCTGAAATGCACTGTCAACTGTACGACCTTATATAGACAGGTGTGTGTCTTTACAAATCATGTCCAATCAATTAAATTTACCACAGGGGGACTCCAAACAAGTTGTAGAAACATCTCAAGGATGATCAATGGTAACATGGTGCACTTGAGCTCAGTTTCGAGTCTCATAGCAAAGGGTCTGAATGTTTACGTAAATAAGGTATTCTGTTTAGTTTTAAAAATATAAAAAATTGCAAAAAATATAAAAACCCGTTTTCGCTTTGTCATTATGGGGTATTGTGTGCAGATTGATGAGGAAAAATAAGACTGTAACGTAACAAAATATGAAAAAAGTAAAGGTGTCTGAATGTGGCTTTAATTGGATAGTAGCCAGGAGCTTTATGTTTATAACAGTTTGCATGGAACACATGAAAACATTAATGTACAATACTTTCAGAATTGATTAGCCAGCTACTCATAAGTAGGCTGCAAGCTACTGGTAGCTTGTGATCTGCCTGTTGGAGACCCCTGGTCTAGATGCTAGCTTGCTATTGTCTAGATGCTACTTTGCAACTGTCTAGACACTACCTTGCTATTGGCTACAGACTGATGTCGCTGTCCACTTCAGTCTGATCACGCACACCCAAATGGCACCCTATTCCCTATATAGTGCACTACCTTTGTCCCCCTGGTCAAAAGTAGTGGACTATATAGGGAATAGGGTGCCACTAAGGACTAATGAGAGGTCAAGGACACAGCAGAACTGCTTTGTCAAACGCTGACACCAACATGTAATTCTCAAACAAAGCTTAATCGTAGAATCTAAATTGGAAAGAAAAGAGAATATGCTCTTATCATAAATTATGCATAAATAAACTGAGTGTTAAACCGAGCGTTAAAAGTGCATCATGTGATCAGAAGAAACGCTGAGTCTGTCATTGGATGAAAATTAGCTGGTAGTGGACTCACAGAACAGAACACATCTTGATAATAGTAGGACTACGCTGCCCTCTGCTGACGGAGAGAGGATAACACAGATTGGGTTTCTTTTCACAGCATCCCTATCGCTTATTTATTCTGTGCTTGCTTTCTTTCAAATATGTTTCAATTTACTTTACACATATTTAATGTCAATACAATACAATCAACGAAATGTGCTCATGCACACTTTTAATAAGATTTTTTTTTTTTTTTTTTACATTGAATGAGACCAACACATAGTTATTCTGATATTATGTTGTGTAAAAATGTGTCAACAAAATCAGCTCAGTTGGGATTGCTTACATAAAATCTATTCAGTTCCTGCTATGAAAAAGGAAAAGGATTTGGACCATGAATGCATTCTCTAAAGTCGATACATCAGATACAGTAGATACAGCAGATACAGCAGATGCAGCAATTACAGTAGAAATAGTAGATACAGTAAATACAGCAGATAAAGTAGATATATACAGTAGAACAGTAGATAGATACATTCGATACAGTAGATAGATACAGCATATACAGCATATACAGTAGATACAGTAGATAGAGCAGATACAGTAGATAGAGCAGATACAGCAGATACAGTAGACACAGTAGGTATAGTAGATAGATATAGTAGATACAGTTGATACAGTAGATACAGCAGATACAGCAGATACAGCAATTACAGTAGATACAGTAGATACAGTAAATACAGCAATTACAGTAGGTACAGTAGATAGATACAGTAGAAACAGTAAATACAGCAATTACAGTAGGTACAGTAGATACAGTAGAAACAGTAGATAGATAGATTCGATACAGTAGATAGATACAGCATATACAGCAGATACAGTAGATACAGCCGATACAGTAGATACAGCCGATACAGTAGATACAGTAGATACAGCAGATACAGTAGATACAGCAGATACAATAGATACAGCAGATACAGCAATTACAGTAGATACAGTAGGTACAGTAGATAGATACAGCAGATACAGTAGATACAGCAAATGCAGTAGATACAGTAGATACAGCAGATACATCAATTACAGTCGATACAGTAGATACAGTAAATACAGCAATTACAGTAGAAACAGAAGGTACAGTAGATAGATACAGTAGATACACTAGATACAGTATATACAGTAGATACAGCAGATACAATATATAAGGTAGATACAGTAGATACTTTAGATAAAGTAGATACAGTAGATACAGTAGATATATACAGTACATACAGTAGATACAGCAGATACAGTAGATACAGCAGATACAGTAGATACAGCAGATACATCAATTACAGTAGAAACAGTAGATACAGTAAATACAGCAATTACAGTAGCTACAGTAGGTACAGTAGAAAAATACAGTAGACACAGTAGATACAGCAGATACAGTAGATACAGCAAATACAGTAGACAGTATATACAGCAGATACAGTAGATACAGTAGATAGATACAGTAGATGCACCAGATACAGTAGGTACAGTAGATACAGCAGATACAGTAGAACAGTATATACAGCAGATACAGTAGATACAGTAGATAGATACAGTAGATACACCAGATACAGCAGATACAGTAGATACAGCAGATAAAGTAGATAGATACAGTAGATACACTAGATACAGTAGATACAGTAGATACAGTAGATAGATACAGTAGATACACCAGATACAGTAGATACAGTAGAAAGGTACACTAGATACACCAGATACAGTAGATACAGTAGATATATACAGTAGATACACTAGATACAGCAATTACAGTCGATACAGTAAATACAGCAATTACAGTAGGTACAGTAGATATATACAGTAGATACAGTAGATGTAGATAAATACAGTAGAGACAGTAGATACAGCAGATACAGCAGATACAGCAGATACAATATATAAGGCAGATACAGTAGATAATTTAGATACAGTAGATACAGTAGATATACAGTACATACAATAGTTACAGCAGATACAGTAGATATATACAGTACATACAGTAGATATATACAGTAGATACAGTAGATACAGTAGGACAGTATATACAGCAGATACAGTAGATACAGTTGATAGATACAGTAGTTACACAAGATACAGTAGACACAGTAGATACAGCAGATACAGTAGATAGATACAGTAGATACAGTAGATAGATACAGTAAATACAGTAGATAGATACAGTAGATAGTAGATACAGTAGAAACAGTATAAACAGTAGATATAGTATAAACAGTAGATACAGTAGATACAACAGATACAGTAGATACAGCAGATACAGTAGATACAGTATATACACTCACACACTTTTAAGCTACTAGGCCTACAGTATGAAAAGCAAAACATTATTTTATTATCATGATTGAAACTGCAACCGACCCTCAACAGTAGATAGATACAGTAGATACAGTAGATACAGTAGAAACAGTAGATACAGTAGATACAGTAGTTACAGTAGATACAGTAGATACAACAGATACAACAGATACAACATATACAGTAGTTACAGTAGATAAAGTAGATACAGTATAAACAGTAGATACAGTAGATACAACAGATACAGTAGATACAGCAAATACAGTAGATACAGTAGATACAGTAGAAACAGTAGATACAGTAGAAACAGTAGATACAACAGATACAACAGATACAGTAGATACAGTAGATACAGTAGATACAGTAGATAAAGTAGATACAGTATAAACAGTAGATACAGTAGATACAACAGATACAGTAGATACAGCAAACACAGTAATACAGTAGAAACAGTAGATACAGTAGATACAACCGATACAGTAGATACAGTAGTTACAGTAGATAGAGTAGATACAGTAGATACAGTAGATACAGTAGATACATTAGATACAGTAGAAACAGTAGATACAGTAGATAAAGTAGATACTGTATAAACAGTAGATACAGTAGATACAACAGATACAGTAGATACAGCAAATACAGTAGATACAGTAGATACAGTAGATACAGTAGATACAGTATATACAGTAGATACAACAGATACAACAGATACAACAGATACAGTAGATACAGTAGATACAGTAGATACAGTAGATACAGTAGATACAGTATAAACAGTAGATACAGTATATACAACAGATACAGTAGATACAGCAAATACAGTAGATACAGTAGATACAGTAGAAACAGTAGATACAGTAGAAACAGTAGATACAGTAGATACAGCAGATACAACAGATACAGTAGATACAGTAATTACAGTAGAAACAGTAGAAACAGTAGAGACAGTAGATATATACTGTAGATACAGTAGAAACAGTAGAAACAGTAGAGACAGTAGATAGATACTGTAGATACAGTAGAAACAGTAGAAACAGTAGAAACAGTAGAGACAGTAGATAGATACTGTAGATACAGTAGAAACAGTAGAAACAGTAGAAACAGTAGAGACAGTAGATAGATACTGTAGATACAGTAGAAACAGTAGATACAGTAGATGCAGTAGAAACAGTAGATACAGTAGATACAGTAGAAACAGTAGATACAGTAGATACAGTAGATACAGTAGAAACAGTAGATACAGTAGATACAGTAGATGCAGTAGAAACAGTAGATAGATACTGTAGATACAGTAGATACAGTACATATAGTAGATACAGTAGATACAGTACATATAGTAGATACAGTAGATACAGTAAATACAGCAATTACAGTAGATACAGTAGATACAGTAGATACAGTACATATAGTAGATACAGTAGATACACTCACACACGTTTAAGCTACTAGGTCTACAGTATGAAAAACTAAAAGTTATTTTATTATCATGATTGAAACTGCAACCGACCCTCAACCTGGTCCATGTATTCATAGAAGGATCAATATTGACCTGCCAAATTATTTTTGGGGGTCACACACACACACACACACACACACACACACACACACACACACACACACACACACACACACACACACACACAAACACGCACACACAGACCAGAACATAAGACACACACACAAACACACACACACACCACACACAACCTCCTCTGTCCTCCCCTGTCTGTTGCTGACCGGCACCATCCCCTCCCCATCAGTAGCTAATGAGTCAGGACGTTTTTAACTTCATCCCCTAATTGGCCCTGTCGAGACTTTTAATGGAAGCACGGCGGGAAATGGCTTCTACTACACGATGCCCTTGCCTCCTTCTCCTCCTCCTCTCCCTCCCTCTCTCTCTCTCTCTCTCTCTCTCTCTCCCTCTGTGGGTATTATTCTTTTTTTAACAATGCAAAACATACACATACAAATGACAACATACAGATGCACACAAACATCCACAACATCACCCCTGCCCAGACCCACCTGCTCCCGCAACACTCTACGCCACATGGCCCACACACTTTCAACATTTAGATACAAAAGCATTTGACCTTTACATTGGGTTAACGATGGAGGATTGGTTGATTTCCAGTTTTTAAATATACCTCTTTTTTTTTTTAAGATGATTGACGAGAAAAGTATTGTCCAACCCATCGGGTATCACACTGCACCCTCATATGCCATGTCTTGAAATATGCAGACGGATTAAAAGTACATTTACATTGTAACACTTCCGACAGCCAAGAAGGCTGTTGCACCTTCTTCACCACACTGTCTGTGTGGGTGGACCATTTCAGTTTGTCAGTGATGTGTACGCCGAGGAACTTGAACCTTTCCACCTTCTCCACTGTGGTCCCATCGATGTGGATCGGGGGGTGCTCCCTCTGCTGTTTCCTGAAGTCCACGATCATCTCCTTAGTTTTGCTGACTAGTTTTGTTCCTTAGTTTTTGCTGACGTTGATATTATCCTTAATGTATGCCTTGAAAACATCACAAATTATTTCGGGGGTCGGCTTTCCCTGTCCTCTGTATACATTTGTAATGGTAAAGTTTTTTTTTTCTTCATTTATGTATTTAATATGTATTTAATAGTTTTTGGGGTCTTGAGGATGTGCTCTGTTCATTCTTCATATTCTTTCGCTTAATGTATTTTCTGTGGGTGTAATTAAGCATGATAATACCAGAGATTGACCTGATATCACTATTTCATGGATTTCTGAACCCAGTAAAGTAGGTTCAAGGTGCTCCTGGTTGTCGGGGAGTACATCCCACACGCTGAGGGTTTGCAATTAATCGCTGTCATGTTTGCTTCCTGGCGGAGGTGCCGTAAGTGGCTCTGACAATTTGTATTACAGAGTCCATCTCATGCATGGCTGGGCTGTCTGATGGGGCATGGGCATAATAGGCTGAAGGGTGCAGGGCAGAGCAGGGGAGAGCAAGGGAGATCAGGGACCCTGAGAACAGAGCCAGACAGGAGGAGGCCGTGCAGACTGTGGTTCTGTACAGGGCTGAGCTTGATCTCACAGTCACACTACTGCACTACATTTTATTTTATTTTATTTTATTTCACCTTTATTTAACCAGGTAGGTCAGTCGAGAACAAGTTCTCATTTACAACTGCGACCTGGCCAAGACAAAGCAAAGCAGTGCGACAAAAAACAACACAGAGTTACACATGGGAAATAAACAAACGTACAATCAATAACACAATAGAAAATCTATATACAGAGTTCAAATGTAGTGCAAAATGCAGTAAGGTTAGGAAGACAATAAATAGGCCATAGTGGCGAAATAAGTTACAGATTAGCATAATCACTGGAATGATGGAATGTGCAAATGATGATGTGCAAATAGAGATACTGTCACGTTTGTGTGTGGGGAGAGACCAAGGAGCAGCGCAGGTATAGTTCGACATTTTTTATTATACTATGTAATATGAATTTTACTATGTATAAACAAAAAAAGGGAATGTCGAACTAACGAACACAAAAAACAAAACACTAAGGAAAAAAGTCACGTTAACAAAAACACAGTAATTAACGGACGTAACGAAAACACACTTACTTCTCAACCGTGCCTGCGACATACATCGATAACAACCCACCCCAAGTGAAGGACAGACTCAACATATATTGGATCCTTAATTAAATACAACGGGTAGCAGCTGCCTCTAACTAGAGATCCACCCAAAACCCACAAAGAAACAGAAAGGAACGACACTGTCAGACTCTGACCATAGCTACATAGAGAAGCCTATTGCTTCTCTATGGCCAGAGCCTGACAGTACCCCCCCCCCCCCCCAAGGCGCGGACTCCCGGACTCCAAAAAAAAAGGCACACAATAACATGGGGGGTTTAATTCGGGAGGGAAAAACTAGTCCTTTGGGGGCGGCTCTGGCTCCGGCGACGTGGACAGTTTTTTCCCATGGCCCCTCCTTATAGCTGGGCCCGGACTGGGTACCGGTGGGGCCAACGGCTCCGGCCATGGAGCGGGGAAAACGCCCGGGCCCATACTGGGCACCGGTGGGGCAAAAGGCTCTGGCCATGGAGCGGGGAAAACAACCGGGCTCGGACTGGGCACCGGTGGAGCGGACTGCTCTGGCACTGAGGCGGAGCAGACGGCTGGACCCGGATTGGGTACCGGTGGAGCGGACTGCTCTGGCACTGAGGCGGAGCAGACGGCTGGACCCGGATTTTGGACCTTCGCTGGAGGTTCCGGGCTACGGACCTTCGCTGGAGGTTCCGGGCTACGGGCCGTGGATGACGGCTCAGGGCTGCTGGCCTTCGCTGGAGGCTCAGGGCTGCTGACCTTCGCTGGAGGCTCAGGGCTGCTGACCTTCGCTGGAGGCTCAGGGCTGCTGGCCTTCGCTGGAGGCTCAGGGCTGCTGGGCTTCGCTGGAGGCTCAGGGCTGCTGGCCTTCGCTGGAGGCTCAGGGCTGCTGATCTTTGCTGGAGGTCTCACCCTAGGCCACGAAGGTATAGTTCGACATTTTTTATTATACTATGTAATATGAATTTTACTATGTATAAACAAAAAAAGGGAATGTCGAACTAACGAACACAAAAAAACAAAACACTAAGGAAAAAAGTCACGTTAACAAAAACACAGTAATTAACGGACGTAACGAAAACACACTTACTTCTCAACCGTGCCTGCGACATACATCGATAACAACCCACCCCAAGTGAAGGACAGACTCAACATATATTGGATCCCTAATTAGAGACAACGGGTAGCAGCTGCCTCTAATTAGAGATCCACCCAAAAGAAACAGAAAGGAACGACACTGTCAGACTCTGACCATAGCTACATAGAGAAGCCTATTGCTTCTCTATGGCCAGAGCCTGACAGGTACTGGAGTGCAAAATTGAGCGGAAGTTTAAAAAAAATATATATGGGGATGAGGTAGTAGGATGGGCTATTTACAGAAGGGCTATATACAGGTGCAGTGATCGATAAGCAGCTTTGACAGCTGATGCTTAAAGTTAGTAAGGGAGATAGGAATCTCTAGCTTCAAGGATTTTTGCAATTCGTTCCAGTCATTGGCAGCAGAGAACTGGAAGGAATGGCGGCCAAAGGAGGTGTTGGCTTTGGGGGTGACCAGTGAGATATACCTGCTGGAGCGCATGCTACGGGTAGGTGTTGCTATGGTGACCAGCGAGCTGAGATAAGGCGGGGATTTACCTAATAAAGACTTATAGATGACCTGGAGCCAGTGAGTTTGGCGACGAATATGTAGTGAGGGCCAGCCGACGAGAAAATACAGGTCGCAGTGGTGGGTAGTATATGGGGCTTTGGTAACAAAACGGATGGCACTGTGATAGACTACATCCAATTTGCTGAGTAGAGTGTTGGAGGCTATTTTGTAAATGACATCACAGAAGTCAAGGATCGGTAGGATGGTAAGTTTTACAAGGGCATGTTTGGCAGCATGATTGAAGAAGGCTATGTTGCGAAATAGGAAGCTTAATTTTGGATTGGAGATTGAGTTTACAGTCTAACCAGACGCCTAGGTATTTGTAGTTGTCCGCATATTCTAAGTCAGACCCGTCGAGGGTAGTGATGATAGTCCAGTGGGCAGGTGCAAGTAACGTTCTATTGAAGAGCATGCATTTAGTCTTACTAGCATTTACAGTTTTTCTCGATTGTTTACACACATTTTCTGAAAGCATGCCTCATATTCTCAGAACTCTACACACAAATCAAAACACACACACACAATTGGCAAAACCCCTCAATTCTTTACATTCAAAACAATGTTATTTCTTATCAAAAGGGTATTTTGTTTTTGAAATGACACACACAAACCATCATATGAATAGACATTTATAAGAACCAGTTGAACACTGATGTGCTCAATGTAAAACACTATGATGAATGGAAAACACTTCTTCTCCATTCATCATAATGACTTAGGCCTTTTTTTGGTTCAGTGTTGCCATTACTACAGACAGTACATACATAAGTGTGTTGTAAAATATTTGAGAATATTGTTTTTATACTCAGAACACACAAATACACGGTAACAAATATATTTAATTTTTCCCACAAAAACAATGTACACAGTGTACATTCAATTCCCAACCAACACAAAGTTGCACATACAGTGGTCTACATACAAAACAGAAGAATTTAATGTATACAGTTACAGTAAAAAAAAAAAGAAAAAAAAAAAGGAAAATGCTGTATCCTCTCTTCTGTTGCGGTCTGGCCACAGCACCTCATCCACATCACAAGCAATGTTTTCCCTGGCCAAGCAGCGGGGGAAATATCGCCTAGCATGGCCGTTCCAGCCATGAAAAGCATCAGCTGCTATATCTCCACGTGTCTTCCACAGCTTGGAGAAGAGGTATACGCGTTTGTGGATTTCGGTCATACACTTTCCATCTCCAGGCAGAAAAAATTGAGGAATGGAGAATATGGAGGGAGATAAACAACTAAAAAGCGTGGGTGGGCAGTGAACCAGTTACGAACCAGAGCAGCCCTGTGGAAACTTACATTGTCCCAAATGACAACGTACCTGAGCTGCTCTGGGCCATCTACCTGATCTGGTGGAATGAGTGTGTTGTGTAGGGTGTCCAGGAATGTGATCAGATGGGCGGTGTTGTAGGGCCAAGGTTAGCATGGTGATGGATGACGCCGTGGTGGGTAATCGCTGCACACATTGTGATGTTCCCTTCGCACTGGCCAGGGACTTGAACAATGGCACGCTGGCCGATGATATTCCTTCCCCTCTTTCGTCTTGAAGATGAACTGGTGCTCCACTGCAGCCACCTCTAGCTCAAGGACTCTCTGAAACACACATGACAATATCAGAAATAGACATGGAGTGGTCACTATTGTGAAGCACAATCATTATGATTACAGTACTGAAATATGTATACTTTATACAGTGTTGAGAGTATGCATCAATTGTGGGATTGTATAGGACTCACTTGCACATAGTTATATCGCAATTCTTTGACTCTTTCTGAATTGCGTTCAAATGGCTGTGAGTGGTGTCGCCAGGAAGGCGTAGTGGAAGCAGGCGCAGGGAGGCAGGAGAGTAACGAGAATGACTAATTTATTAATTTCGGAAAACAAACTCTCCGGTCTGAACAAAAGGGGGAGCTACGAAAACACGTTAGCTCCCATACACACTCAAAGTACAATAATCACCGACAGGGACCCGGGGTGTGCAGAGGGAATAAGACGCACCCACAATTAGTGAACAAATGGGGAATAGGTGCTGAAACGAAACAGCGCAGACAAACACTGAGTGGTGGGTCGGTGGTGGCTAGTACTCGGGTGACGTCGACCTATTTCGGCAGCCCGCCCGAGGGAAGGGAGCAACTTCAGCCGAAGTCGTGACAGTACCCCCCCTTCAGGCGCGGCTCCAGCCCGCGTCGACGTCTGCCTCGAGGACGGCCCGGGGACGAGGCGCGGGGCGTCCCGGATGGAGGCGATGGAACTCCCTCAACAGGGAGGTGTCCAGGATGTCCTCCACCGGTACCCAGCATCTCTCCTCCGGACCATATCCCTCCCACTCCACGAGGTACTGGAGGCCCCTAGCCCGACGTCTAGAGTCCAGGATGGCTCGGACTGCATACGCCGGCGCCCCCTCGATGTCCAGTGGGGGCGGAGGGACCTCCAGTATCCTATGTCCTTGGAGTGGACCAGCCACCACCGGCCTGAGGAGAGACACATGGAACGAGGGGTTAATGCGGTAATCAGGCGGAAGCTTCAGCCTGTAGCATACCTCGTTCAGTCTCCTCGGGACTTTGAACGGTCCCACAAACCGCGTGCCCAGCTTCCGGCAGGGCAGGCAGAGGGGGAGGTTTCGGGTCGAGAGCCAGACCCGGTCCCCCGGTGCGTACACCGGAGCCTCACTGCGGTGGCGGAGAGAGTTGTGTGCCATCTCGGCCCAGGGAATGAACTCCGCCCACTCCTCCGGCCGGTCCTGACAATAAGACCTCAGAAACCCCCCCACGTCTTGGTTCACTCTTTCCACCTGCCCGTTACTCTTGGGGTGAAATCCTGAGGTGAGGCTGACCGAGACTCCCAGATGTTTCATGAACGCCCTCCACACCCTGGACGTGAATTGGGAACCCCGGTCAGACACTATGTCCTCAGGCACCCCGTAGTGCCGGACGACATGAGTGAACAGGGCCTCCGCCGTTTGCCGAGCCGTCGGGAGACCTCGGCAATGGGAGGAGGCGACAGGACTTAGAAAAACGATCCACAACGACCAGGATCGTCGTTTTCCCCTGTGACGGTGGAAGGTCCGTCACAAAGTCCACCGACAGGTGCGACCACGGCCGTTGTGGAACGGGTAGAGGTTGTAGTTTACCTCTGGGTAGGTGTCTAGGCGCCTTGTACTGTGCGCACACCGAGCAGGAGGAAACATACGTCCTCACGTCCTTAGCCAAAGTGGGCCACCAGTACTTTACATTCAAGCAGCGCACTGTCCTCCCGATGCCAGGATGACCAGAGGAGGGTGAAGTGTGGGCCCACGCGATCAAACGGTCACGAACACCGAACGGCACGTACCTGAGCCCCGCCGGACACTGGGGGGGGGGTGGCTCGGTGCGCATCGCCCTTTCGATGTCCGCGTCCACCTCCCATCTCACCGGAGCCACTAGGCACGAGGCAGGGAGGATGGGAGTAGGATCGATGGACCGCTCCTCTGTGTCATACATCCGGGACAGCGCGTCTGCCTTCACATTCTGTGAACCCGGTCTGTAGGAGAGCTTGAAGTCAAACCGGGTGAAAAACATGGCCCACCTAGCCTGATGAGGATTCTGTCTCCTCGCCGCCCGGATGTACTCCAGATTACGGTGGTCAGTCCAGATGAGAAAAGGGTGTTTAGCCCCCTCAAGCCAATGCCGCCACACCTTCAGGGCTTTCACGACAGCCAACAACTCTCGGTCCCCCACATCATAGTTGCGCTCCGCTGGACTGAGCTTCTTCGAGAAAAAGGCACAGGGGCGGAGCTTAGGTGGCGCACCCGTGCGCCGAGACAGCACAGCTCCTATCCCCGCCTCGGATGCATCCACCTCAACTATGAATGACTGAGAGGGGTCCGGATGAGCCAACACGGGGGCCGAGGTAAACAAAGCCTTCAGGTGACTGAACGCCTTATTTGCCTCCGCTGACCAGCGCAGGCGCACCGCCCCCCCCTTCAGTAGTGCGGTAATGGGAGCTGCAACCTGACCGAAGCCCCGGATAAACCTCCGGTAGTAGTTGGCAAACCTTAGAAACCGCTGCACCTCCTTTACCGTGGTGGGAGTCGGCCAATTACACACGGCCGAAATGCGGTCTACCTCCATCTCCACCCCGGACGTGGAAATACGATATCCCAAAAAGGAGACGGATTGTTGGAAAAACAGACACTTCTCTGCCTTGACATACAGGTCATGCTTCAACAGTCTCCCAAGCACTCTGCGTACCAGGGCCACATGCGCGGCGCGTGTAGCGGAGTATACCAATATGTCATCGATATACACCACTACACCCTGCCCGAGCAGGTCCATGAAGATCTCGTCTACAAAGGATTGAAAGACTGCTGGAGCATTCTTCAACCCATATGGCATGACGAGGTATTCATAATGCCCTGAGGTAGTGCTAAAGGCTGTTTTCCACTCATCCCCTTTTCGGATACGCACCAGATTGTAAGCGCTCCTGAGGTCTAGTTTTGTGAAAAAACGCGCCCCATGCATTGATTCTATGGCACTGGCTATGAGGGGCAGCGGGTAGCTGTATCCCACAGTGATACGATTTATAGTCAATGCACGGGCGTAGTCCTCCCTCCTTCTTCTTCACAAAAAAGAAACTCGAGGAGGCAGGGGAAATGGAGGGCCGAATGTATCCCTGTCGCAGTGATTCGGAGACATATGTCTCCATAGCCTCCGTCTCAGCCTGCGACAAGGGATACACATGACTCCGAGGAAGGGCAGCGTTCACCAGGAGATTTATCCCACAGTCCCCTCGTCGATGGGGTGGTAATTGAGTCGCCTTCTTCTTACAGAAGGCGAGAGCCAAATCGGCATATTCAGAGGGAATGTGGATGGTAGGCGCCTGGTCTGAACTCTCCACCGTGGTAGCACCCACGGAAACACCCACACACCTACCCAAGCACCCTCGAGACCATCCCTCCAGAGCTCTCCGTTTCCATGAAATTTTGGGGTCGTGACAGACTAACCAGGGAATGCCCAACACTACAGGAAACGCAGGCGAATCAATGAGAAATAGCTCAATACTCTCCTCATGACCCCCCCTGCGTCACCATTCTAAGCGGCGCTGTGATCTCCCTGATTAGCCCAGACCCCAAAGGACGACTGTCTAAAGCATGTACAGGGAAGGGAATATTCAAAGACACAATAGGAATCCCTAACTTCCGGGCAAACGCCCGGTCCATAAAATTACCAGCTGCGCCTGAATCGACTAGCGCCCTATGCTGGGAATGCGGGGAACATACAGGGAACACTACAGACACACACATATGAACAACGGAGGGCTCTGGGTGAGTTTGGTGCTGACTCACCTGGGAAGGCCCGACAGTGCTCTGCCTGCCATCTCGACTCCCAGGAGGGTCGGTCCAACACCGGCTCGCCGTGTGTCCTCGGCGGCCACAGTTGGTACAGGAGAAAACCCTCCCTCCGGTCTCCCTGGAAGCAGTCCCTCCCAACTCCATAGGTGTAGGAGTGCGTAGGCTGACAGGCTGGTTTGCCGGACCCTGATCGGGACGTCCTTGGGTGGCCAACAGATTATCCAGCCTGATGGACATGTCCACCAGCTGGTCCAGGGTGAGGGTGGCATCCCTGCAGGCCAACTCCCGACGGACGTCCTCTCGGAGACTACACAGATAGTGGTCGATCAGGGCCCGATCATTCCAGCCTGCGCTCGCCGCCAGGGTCCGGAAATCCAAGGCGAACTCCTGTGCGCTCCTCTTCCCCTGACGCAGGTGGAATAGGCGTTCTCCCGCCGATCTGCCCTCGGGCGGATGGTCAAATACCGCCCGAAACTGGCGGGTGAACTCATCGTAGTGGTCCAACGCCGCACCTCCCGTAAACCATGCAGCGTTGGCCCACAGCAAGGCCCTCCCATCCAGACAGGAGATGAGAGCCGACACTTTCTCTCGCTCCGAGGGCGCCGGGTGGATGGTGACCAGGTATAACTCATTTGTAGCAGGAACCCCTGGCACTCCATCGCTCCGCCCGCGTACGCCCTCGGGAGCGAGAGTCGTATCCCACCTTGACCCGATACAGGAGGAGGGTTCAACGGAACCATGGAGGGAGCTGGGGGAGAAATGGGAGGCCCTGTCTGTCCCCAACGCTCCATGGTGGACAGCACTCTGTCCATCGCGGTCCCCAGGCGCTGCAACATGTCCTCATGCTGTTGCACCCTCTCCTCCACTTGGACAGGCGCGCTGGCCCCACCTGCTGCTTCCATATCAGGTCGGTGATTCTGTGAGTGGTGTCGCCAGGAAGGCGCAGTGGAAGCAGGCGCAGGGAGGCAGGAGAGTAACGAGAATGACTAATTTATTAATTTCGGAAAACAAACTCTCCGGTCTGAACAAAAGGGGGAGCTACGAAAACACGTTAGCTCCCATACACACTCAAAGTACAATAATCACAGACAGGGACCCGGGGTGTGCAGAGGGAATAAGACGCACCCACAATTAGTGAACAAATGGGGAACAGGTGCTGAAACGAAACTGCGCAGACAAACACTGAGTGGTGGGTCGGTGGTGGCTAGTACTCGGGCGACGTCGACCTATTTCGGCAGCCCGCCCGAGGGAAGGGAGCAACTTCAGCCGAAGTCGTGACAATGGCACCCTGTAGACCTGCTTCATCCTGAGATTCTTTCTGCGCAAGACACGGTCCAGTGTTGATAAGCTTACCCTATCAATATTTTGAAATATCTCATTGTTTGCCGTAATGTTATGGCGTTATTTTCTAGGCCCATGTTCATGATTTCAGTTTCCTGTTCAGGAGATAGAACACGTTCCCGACCACCTTGTGTTGGTAATCTTTCAGTTCTGCCAAACAAATAGTAAAATACTGTAAATACAAAGTAGGAATACATTTCCCAAATACTTGAAACATACTTTATTTTTACAGTCCTACAGAACAATCCACAGGCAATACTGTACTACTGTACTCATTGATTACTGTATTGATATGCAGTACTGCAATTTTCTAGTGAGAGTAGATTTCTTACCTATTCTCATTTCGGAAAGTCCGGATGATGGATGCTACAGTGTACCTGCTCAAATTTGGCTGTACTCTTTGCCCAGCCTCCCTCATTGTTAGACCATGGTTGACCACATGATCAACCAAAGTGGCTCGGATCTCATCAGAGATTACGGTCCTTGGCCTTCCTCGTCCTCGTCCTCGTCCTTGTCCTCCCCGTCCTCCTCCTCTTACTCTCACTCCTCTGGCTCTGCCTCTGTTTCCAATGTTGGCATCCATTGCTCCAAAACAGAAGAGCTCACCTGTTGCCCTTTTATGCTAAAGCTCTGATTGCTAATTGTAAAACTGTGTGACGGGTGTTTGCCCATGTGATGAGTCAGTGTGCATATTTGAATGGCAGTGTGTTCATTGTGAAAACAAGAGATTTTCTGCATGAAAATTGTGCCAAATGCAAAGAATTGTGTGTAGTGTTTTGAAAAAAGTGTCTTTTAGAACTGCAATTTGAGTGTAAAGCAGGAATTGTGCTTGTAGTTTAGCAGAATTGGTTCAGGGGGTTGGTGCATTAGTTACATGTTGTGGTCATTGTGTCTCAAGTACCAGTATTTGTGTGTAAACAATTGAGAAAAACTGTAAGAGCAGTTGGAGGCCACGGAAGGAGTGTTGTATGGCATTGAAGCTTGTTTGAAGGTTAGTTAACACAGAGGGGCCAGATGTATACAAAATGGTGTCGTCTGCGTAGAGATGGATCAGAGAGTCACCAGCAGCGAGAGCGACATCGTTGATGTATATAGAGAATAGGGTTGGCCCAAGAATTGAACCCTGTGGCACCCGCATAGAGACTGCCAGGGGACCGGACAGCAGCCCTCCGATTTTACGCACTGAACTCTGTCTGAGAAGTAGTTGGAGAACCAGGGGAGGCAGTCACTTGAGAAACCAAAGCTGTTGAGTCTGCCAATAAGAATGCGGTGATTGACAGAGTCGAAAGCCTTGGCCAGGTCGATGAAGACGGCTGCACAGCACTGTCTTCTATCGATGGCGGTTATGATATCGTTAAGTACCTTGAGCGTAGCTGAGGTGCACCCATGACCAGCTCGGAAACCAGATTGCATAGCAGAGAAGGTCCGGTGGGATTTGAAGAAGTCAGTGATCTGTTTATTAACTTGGCTTTCGAAGACTTTAGAAAGGCAGGGCAGGATGGATATAGGTCTGTAACAGTTTGGGTCTAGAGTGTCTCCCCCTTTGAAGAGGGGGATGACCGCGGCAGCTTTCCAATCTCTAGGGATCTCAGACGATACAAAAGAGAGGTTGAACAGGCTGGTAATAGGGGTTTCAATAGGGGTTGAAATAGGGTACGTACAGAGAGAGATGCAGGCAGGCAGGTTAGGAAGGCATAATAGACACGCACAGAAGTTCCAACCAAGTCCTCTAGAGTCTGTCATTAACCCCCCCTGGCCAGTAGGTGCCCTCTGTTACCTGTCAGGGAGCTGTCTCCCAACAACAACTCCTCAGGGTCTCTGTGGAAAGGAACTCCACTTCCCCCAGCCTGTGTCAGACAGATTCTTTGTCTCTATTCAAAAAGGCACCCCATTCCTTACATGGTAGGCCGTCATTGTAAATAAGAATTTGTTCTTAACTGACTTGCCTAGTTAAGTAAAGGTTAAATAAAACCAATTAAATGGTGCACTGCTTTTGGTCTCAGGTCAAAAGTATTGCACTATATAGAGAATAGGGTGCTTTTGGGACGCATACAGCCTCCTCCTCCTCTCGCCTATCTGCCCCTCTCAGCCTCCTCCTGTCTCCCACTCTTAGCCACCTCCTGTCTCGCCCTCTCAGCCTCCTCCTGTCTCCTCCCTCAGCTTCCTCCTGTCTCCCCCTCTCAGCCTTTTCCTGTCTCACCCTCTTCCTGTCTCCTTTTCTCAGCCTCCTCCTGTCTCCCCCTCTCAGTTCCTCCTGTCCCCCCTCTCAGCCTCCTCCTGTCTCCCCCTCTCAGACTCCTCCTGTCTCCTCCCCTCCTGCCTGTGTGTGTGTGTGTGTGTGTATACAGTGGGTGAAATAAGTATTGAACACGTCACCATTTTTCTCAGTAAATATATTTCCAAAGGTGCTATTGACATGACATTTTCACCAGATGTTGGTAACAACCAAAGTAATCCATACATACAAAGAAACCAAAAGAAATAAGTTCAGAAATTAAGTTATGTGTAATAATGTGAAATGACACAGGGAAAAAGTATTGAACACACTTACTGATATTTATTTAATACTTTGTACAAAAGCCTTTGTTGGTAATGACAGCTTCAAGACGCCTCCTGTATGGAGAAACTAGTCGCATGCATTGCTCTGGTGTGATTTTGGCCCATTCTTCCACACAAACAGTCTTCAAATCTTGAAGGATCCGTGGGCCTCTTCTATGAATCTTGATCTTCAGTTCTTTCCATAGATTTTCAATGGGATTTAAGTCAGGTGATTGGCTGGGCCATTCTAGCAGCTTTATTTTCTTTCTTTGAAACCAATTGAGAGTGTTCAATACTTTTTCCCTGTGTAATTTCACATTATTACACATAACTTAATATCTGAAGTTATTTGTTTTGGTTTCTTTGGAAATATATTTACTGAGAAAAATGGTGACGTGTTCAATACTTATTTCACCCGCTGTATGTGTGTTTGTGTATGTGTGTGTATATGTGTGCATGTGTGTTTCAAAACTATTCAACACTTAAATGCTGTTTTGTCTTCCTCAACAGATCCATCTGACTACAAAGGGAATGGATGGATTAAAATGCCTCCATTGCCTAAATATAATGACCTGCTGTGAATGAACTCAAGCCACTAAACTTTCTCCTTCAGTCAAACAATCTACTGCAAGATACAACTTATTGCTCATTAAAACAAATGCATCGTGTGGATGCAGTACAAAGTGTCCATCAAGGCACGACACAGACTGTGTCAGCAATCAGTATGCCTCACTCGCCTGGGTCAAAATCCAAAACACTGAAGCTATGATACACTCACACACCCCATACAGCATATCCCCTGGCAGATGATCACTGGAGAAAACAGAGTTTTCCTGTAATTAACCACTTCAACATTTTAAGAGAATACAAACCTGGCTCACTTATGTATGTCAGTCCTGAGGGTTTAAGCTAAGAGGAAGGAGGCTTCTCTCTCTCTCTCTCTCTCGCTCTCTTGCTCTCTCTCCTTCTCTCCCTCTCTCTCTCTCTCTTTAAAATTTTTCACCAATAACAAATCCAACTCTTCATCAGATTACAGCAGTGGTTTTCCAAGGCCATCATCCCCACACTGAGAGAGTGGATGGCTACCATACCTCGACTGCATGTACAGTGCCTTCGGAAAGTATTCAGACCCCTTGAATTTTTCCACATTTTGTTACTTTACAGCCTTATTCTAAAATGGATTAAAAAAATAAAATAAACTCAGCAATATATTCACAATACCCCATAATGACAATGTGTAAACAGGTTTTTAGAAATATTTTCAAATGTATTCAATTATAAAAACAGAAATACCTTATTTACATAAGTATTCAGACCATTTGCTATGAGACTCAAAATTGAGCTCAGGTGCATCCTGTTTCCATTAATCATCCTTGAGATTATTCTACAAATTGATTGGAGTCCTCCTGTGTTAAATTCAATTGATTGGACATGATTTGGAAAGGCACACACCTGCATATATAAGGTCCCACAGTTGACAGTGCATGTCAGAGAAAAAACCAAGCCATGAGGTTGAAGGAACTGTCCGTAGAGCTCCGAGACAGAATTGTGTTGAGGCACAAATCTGGGGAAGGGTACCAAAACATTTCTGTAGCATTGAAGGTCCCCAAGAACACAGTGGCCTCCATCATTCTTAAATGGAATCAGTTTGAAACAACCAAGACTCTTCCTAGAGCTGGCCACCTGGGCCTTGGTCAAGCATCACATCTGGAGAAAACCTGGCACAATCTTTACGGTGAAGCATGGTGGTGGCAGCATCATGCTGGGGGGATGTTTTTCAGCGTAAGGGACTGGGAGACTAGTCAGGATCGAGGCAAAGATGAACGGAGCAAAGTACAGAGTGCTCCAGAGCACTCAGGACCTCAGACTGGGGTGAAGGTTCCCCTTCCAACAGGACAACGACCCTAAGCACACAGCCAAGACAACGCAGGAGTGGCTTCGGGACAAGTCTCTGAATGTCCTTGAGTGGCCCAGCCAGAGCCTGGACTTGAACCCGATCGAAGGTCTCTTGAGAGACCTGAAAATAGCTTTACAGCAACGCTCCCCATCCAACCTGACAGATCTTGAGAGGATCTGCAGAGAAGAATGGGAGAAACGCTTGTAGCGTCATACCCAAGAAGACTCAATGCTGTAATCGCTGCCAAGGGTGCTTCAACAAAGTACTGAGTAAAGGATCTGAATATTTCAACTTTTTAATTGTAATAAATTAGCAAACATTTCTAAAAACCTGTTTTGCTTTGTCATTATGTGGTATTGTGTGTAGATTGATGAAGGAATAAACATTATAAAACATTTTAAAATAAGGCTGTAATGTAACAAAATGTGGAAAATATCAAGTGGTCTGAATACTTTCCAAAGGCAATGTATAAGAAATGAACAGATTGAGATTGGCGTTACACACCATAAATGGCGCCACAAAAAACACAGCTATTCAAGGAATAAATTAAGACATTTCCTGAATTTCTATATTTTTTCCCCTCACACAACTATTTCAGAGCGACCTTCACTTCTCGCTCTCAACCGACAAGCAGCAGTCAAAAAAGTCACATCTCAGAATAGAAGGCGTGACAGATATTGAGATGAATGGGAGCCAGGACTGGCATGGTTGGACAGGAGTCACCCACGCCTGTAATAAGTCACAAATCATTATGCCTGTCACCCTCACACAACCTACTTAGTCTATAGAGGGCTTGGAATCAACAATCTAATAATAACAACACATATAGCCTATGTTGTCGTTTCTGTAGTTTAAAAATAATACTAACGTTTTGAAATTTACAGAAACACCAAATGAATGGTCGTAAATGGTTGGTAAATCTCTATTGTTTAAATATAACACAATCCCATCCTGGGAGAGAGTTAGTCCCTGACCAATATGATTTCACAACATATTTATTTATTTGCTTGTTTGTTTACTGTAATAACATCTCCAGCTGCCTCTGTGGAGCCTGTTCCACCCCCATCCAGGAGCAGGTGTTTGTGGAAAAGGTCATTCACTCATCCACTCTGGGTAATTTCATATTAATGGTAATGTGTGGAGTGATGGATTCTGGCTGGTGGCTAGTCAACCAACTCAATTTCTTATTTCATGCACTTCTAAATTGATTTGAGTCTCAAGCAAGGTTATTACAGGGCATTTGGAAAGTACTCAGACCCCTTGACTTTTTCCACATTTTGTTACGTTAAAACCTTATTCCAAAATTGATTGAATATTTATTTTGTTCATCAATCTACGCACGTACCCCATAATGACAAAGCAACATGTTTGCAAATGTATAAAAAATACCAAAACGTAAATATCACATTTACATAAGTATTCTGACCCTTTACTCAGTACATTGTAGAAACACCTTTGGCAGCGATTACAGCCTCAACACTGGGGCCCCTCAGGGGTGCATGCTTAGTCCCCTCCTGTACTCCCTGTTCACCCATGACTGCATGGCCAAACCTGACTCCAACACCATCATTAAGTTTTCGGATGACACACCTGTGGTTGGCCTGATCACAGACAACAAGGAGACAGCCTATAGGGAGGAGCTCAGAGACCTGGCAGTGTGGTGCCAGGACAACAACCTCTCCCTCAATGTGAGCAAGACAAAGGAGATGATCGTGGACTACAGGGAAAGGAGGGCAGAACAGGCCACCATTAACATCAACAGGGCTGTAGTGGAGCGGGTCGAGAGTTTCAAGTTCCTTGTTGTCCATATCACCAACAAACTATCATTGTCCATACACACCAAAAGTGTTGTGAAGAGGGCATGACAACACCTTTTCCCCCTCAGAAGATTGAAAAGCTTTGGCATGGGTCCCCAGATCCTCAAAACAATTATTATACAGCTGCACCATCGAGAGCATCCTGACCGGTTGCATCACCACCTGGTATGGCATCTACTTGGCATCTGACCGTAAGGCGCTACAGAGGGTACAGCCCAGTACACCAGTACATCACTGGGGCCAAGCTTCCTGCTACCTGTTGTTTTCAGCGCATGTGACGAATACAATTGGATTGCTTTGATTTGATTTGAGTCTTCTTGGGTATGATGCTACCAGCATGGCACACCTGTATTTTGGGAGTTTCTCCCTTTCTTCTCTGCAGATCCTCTCAATATCTGTCATCTTATATGGGGAGCTTCGCTGCACAGATATTTTCAGGTCTCTCCAGAGATGTTCGATCAGGTTCAAGTCCGGGCTAAGGCTGGGCCACTCAAGGACATTCAGAGACTTGTCCCGAAGCCACTCCTGCGTTGTATTGGCTGTGTGCTTAGGGTTTTTGTCGTGTTGGAAGGTGAACCTTCGCCCCAGTCTGAGGTCCTGAGTGCTCTGGAGCAGGTTTTAATCAAGGATCTCTCTGTACTTTGCTCCGTAAATTTTTCCAGATGTGACACTTGGCATTCAGGACAAGGAGTTTAATCTTGGTTTCATCTTTCCGTCTGTCTTTCCATCTGTCTTTCCGTCTGTCTTTCCGTCTGTCTTTCCGTCTGTCTTTCTGTCTTTCTGTCTTGCTGTCTGTCTTTCTGTCTGTCTTTCTGTCTGTTTGTCTGTCTTTCGGCACTCTCACTCTCTCTTTTAGTCATTCACTCTTGTGATGACCCTTTTCGTTCTCTCCATCAGTCTCTTGATTGCATTTTTCTCAGTCTTAGCCTCTCTCTTTCTGTTTATCTGTAAAGGCCATCTCATCTACTGTCCCTCTCTTCACCCTGTGTTTTCCTAAACTTTTCTCTCCCCCATTCTCTCCCTTTCTCTTTCTCTCTCTTCCCCCATCTCTGCCCTCCTCTCTCTCTCTCCCCATCTCTGCCCTCCTCTCTCTCTCTCCCCATCTCTGCCCTCCTCTCTCTCTCTCTCTCTCTCTCTCTCTCTCTCTCTCTCTCTCTCTCTCTCTCTCTCTCTCTCCCTCTCTCTCTCTCTCTCTCTCTCTTCCTCTCTCTCTCTCTGTCCCTCTCTCTCTCATCCTCCCAGTGACAGCACAGTGAGCGTAACTCTAACAGATCTCCCTCTCTTTACCCACCAAGCCCTCCAAGCACCCCATCCCCAGCCTGCTCAAATGGCAGCAGTAGGCTAGAGTAATTCTTCACTATTTCCTCCCCACCTTTAAGCTGTATTAATCTCCCGCTCTGCTATCGACTGAGCAGCCTCACATGTTTATCCCTTCCATCAGTCTAGCCATGTCTACAGATACTTTTCATTTTCCTTGAACCTCTCAATGGCTCAGGACACTGGGCTAGCTGTCTATTTCCTCTGTCTGCAGACAGTCAGACAGACAAACAGGAAGACAGACAGAAATACAGGCAGACAGACATAGAGTCAGACAGACATAGTCAGAAAGACAGGCAGGTTGGCAAGCAGACAGGCAGACAGACAGACATACAGACACACATGCAGAAAGACAGACATGGAGTTAAGCAGACAGGCAGACAGACAGACAGACAGACAGACAGACAGACATGCAAGCAATCATACAGACAGACAGACTAAACACTTTTATTGTTCATAGGTCTGGGGCCCTCAAGGGGACATCCTCTGTTCAATTATTTCTGATCAGTGCAGAACATAGACTTAGAAAGACAACTCTGCTGCCCAAAATACAGTTTTTGCATGGGCAGCGCCATTTAGGACTTTCACCATTTTGAAGTAGTCAACTGGGTGGGACTTCCTATGGGTTAATTAAAGATCACATAATTCCCTCCAGGTCATCAGGAGGGATCAGCCAATTAATTATAGTTAATGTGAGCAAACATTCCATAACTGCAGATGGCAGTAAAATGCCAGCCTTGGCATTATACCTGTTCAAACAACACACTCCAGGTGGTAGTATGCACACTTTCAGTTTGTTTGCCAACTCATAGAAGTTGTAGAAGAACTAAATGTATTACTTCAAAATGGAGATGGCCTCGATGGCACTGCCCCTGCTCTCACAGATCCCATAATGGGACAGATACAAAGATGAGTTGTCTATCTATCTCTATGGTGCCGGTGGAAACGATGAGGACAGGATCTACATTGGACTACTGAGGCGCAGTACCAGTATGAGGTATTTTCTCTCTCACCTTTATTGTATTGTTCTTTCAAATGTTTTTGACCTTAGGAGAGAGTCTGTTCTGAATAAAGTAATATCAGCATAACATTGTATAAAAATATAGTGTTTGATAGATTTATGTTTTGTTGATGATCCAGAAAGTAATGGTCCTCTGTAGCTCAGTTGGTTTGAGAATGGTGCTTGAAACACCAGGATAGTGGGTTTGATTCCCAGGTCCACCCATACATGCAAAATGTATGCATGCATTACTGTAAGTCACTGTGTCACGAGTGGGTGTAGAGAGAGACCAAGGTGAAGCGCAGCGATAGTTCGACATGTTTATTTTCACTATAAACTTTAAATGTCACGAACTATAACAAAACAATGAAAACAGCACACACTTACTTTAACTGTGACATGAGACGTACCTCTAACATCCAACAACGACCCACACACAGGTGGCTGAGAGTGGTGCCTAAATGCAATCCCCAATCAGAGACAACCCTGTACAGCTGTCTCTGATTGAGGATTATTACCTCACCTAGTTAGGGTGTGAGGGTTTGACTGTGGTTCTACCACTCCCCTTATTGGGAGTAAGATCTAACCACAGCCAAACCCTCACAGTACCCCCCCCCTAAGGTGCGGACTCCCGACCGCAAAATAATCCCCCCCTCTCAAAAAAAATTATAAACTAAACTAGGGGGAAAAGGGCGGAGTACTGGGGCAGTTGCTGTTGGAGGCTCCGGACCCGGCCTCAGACGTGACGTAGGCAGTGAAGGCTGCTCCCTTCCTACCTCAGCGTTGCACGCCCGATCCGGTCCGGACCCCAGCGCGGTGATTTTCCCCTCCGTTCTCCCGCGAAGCACCAAGTCCTGTCTGGATCCTGGTGTGGAAGCCCCCGACCCTGGAGCGGTACAAACAACTGGACCCGGACTGGGCACCGGTGAGGCAGGTCGCTCCGCGGGAGGCTCTGGGCGGCTGACCTTCGCGGGAGGCTCAGGGCGGCTGACCTTCGCGGGAGGCTCAGGGCGGCTGACCTTCGCGGGAGGCTCAGGGCGGCTGACCTTCGCGGGAGGCTCAGGGCGGCTGACCTTCGCGGGAGGCTCAGGGCGGCTGACCTTCGCGGGAGGCTCAGGGCGGCTGACCTTCGCGGGAGGCTCAGGGCGGCTGACCTTCGCGGGAGGCTCTGGGCGGCTGACCTTCGCGGGAGGCTCTGGGCGGCTGACCTTCGCGGGAGGCTCTGGGCGGCTGACCTTCGCGGGAGGCTCAGGGCGGCTGACCTTCGCGGGAGGCTCAGGGCGGCTGACCTTCGCGGGAGGCTCAGGGCGGCTGACCTTCGCGGGAGGCTCAGGGCGGCTGACCTTCGCGGGAGGCTCAGGGCGGCTGACCTTCGCGGGAGGCTCAGGGCGGCTGACCTTCGCGGGAGGCTCAGGGCGGCTGACCTTCGCGGGAGGCTCAGGGCGGCTGACCTTCGCGGGAGGCTCAGGGCGGCTGACCTTCGCGGGAGGCTCAGGGCGGCTGACCTTCGAGGGAGGCTCAGGGCGGCTGACCTTCGCGGGAGGCTCTGGGCGGCTGACCTTCGCGGGAGGCTCTGGGCGGCTGACCTTCGCGGGAGGCTCTGGGCGGCTGACCTTCGCGGGAGGCTCAGAAGCCCGCTCCCGCATATCCATCAGCCTGTTCACTAGAGCGTATCGGCGCCCGAAGTCCTCCTCCTCCTCTATCTCTATAATGAGCGGATCCGTCTGCTTTTCAAAAGGAAGCGCTACCCAACCCCTCGGGTTTTTCTCGGTCATGGACCGTTGGCATCCGAAGTGGTGGGCGATCCTCTTCCTCCCGCCTCTGCGTGCCTTTGATGCACTCCGATGGGGTGGTGTGCGGAGTCGGCACGGACCGAACCGAGCTCTGTTCCTCTTCCTCCTCGCAATTCCACCTGGAGAGTGGTACTGGCGCCTCCTCCTCTTGGCCAGACCACCCCCATAGCCCCCCCCAAAAATTCCCTTGGGGTTGTTGGCGGGCGTTTCCCCGTATCGCGCGTCGCGCATAACGCGGCGGCACCTCCTCTCTCCCTCTCACGCTGCTTGGTCTGGTAGTGGTGGGTCATTCTGTCACGAGTGGGTGTAGAGAGAGATCAAGGTGAAGCGCAGCGATAGTTCAACATGTTTATTTTCACTATAAACTTTAAATGTCACGAACTATAACAAAACAATGAAAACGGCACACACTTACTTTAACTGTGACATGAGACATACCTCTAACATCCAACAATGACCCACACACAGGTGGCTGAGAGTGGTGCCTAAATGCAATCCCCAATCAGAGACAACCCTGTACAGCTGTCTCTGATTGAGGATTATTACCTCCCCTAGTTAGGGTGTGAGGGTTCGACTGTGGTTCTACCACTCCCCTTATTGGGAGTAAGGTCTAACCACAGCCAAACCCTCACACACTGGATAATAGTGTATGCTAAATGGCTTATACTATGGTAAGTTACTTTTGGTGATGCAACAAAGACCCCAGATCAAATACCATATAGACAGAGAGTTCTCGAAAATACCATTAATCAACATGTATACAACTCTACAACTCTATGATCTTGAATACATCCCGTTGATGACTCCATGGGGGCTTTTAGGGTCACAGATCTGTTCCTTTTTTAGTCCGGTCACCTCCTCCCCTCCTCCCCTCCTTCCATCCATCCTCTGCCCTGTGTGGGAGAAGAAAATCAATATGAGATGGAGAGGAGAGTGCAGGGAAGTATAGTTAATATCACCATAATGCATCATCATTATACAACGGCCTGAAAAACCTGGCCATATTTCAGCCAGGAATAATTTTCCCCCTATAATTGAGATTCAGTGTTTTTAGCTTTTCGTTAATGGGGTTGTCAAGGTGAGAGTCCATCAACAGAAAAAACATGCGGTGAGAAAGCGAAAATCTGTAAACTAATTACAGTATGGTGTGTGTGTACGTGAGTGATGGGTGTGATGTGTGTTGTGTATGTCAGTGTAAGTCTGTGGTGATGGGTAATTCTCAAGCACTTACTGGTGATGGAGCTGGCGGGTAGCTAGGCCACCTCATCACCAGCCACCCAGGGAGCAGTGAATATGAGTGGAAGGTCAGGTCCTCATGCAGGCTGAGTGAAGGGGGGAGGCAGAGAATGGTCTCTGCTCTGGTGGCCAGTGCCAGAGAGAAAATGCCCTAAAGGCCACAACTCTTAGTCTGGCTAACACCTACTGTAACTCCTGAAGTCCTCCTGACTTCAAAGTCTGGAATGGCTCTTTGATGTTGTTGGCTTGATATGATTATTTCACTTATAATTCACTATATCACAATTCCAGTGGGTCAGAAGTTTACATACACTAAGTTGACTGTGCCTTTAAACAGCTTGGAAAATTCCAGAAAACATCATTTGAGTCAATTGGAGGTGTACCTGTGGATGTATTTCAAGGCCTACCTTCAAACTCAGTGCCTCTTTGCTCGACATCATGGGAAAATCAAAAGAAATCAGCCAAGACCTCAGAAAAGGTTTTGTAGACCTCCACAAGTCTGGTTCATCCTTGGGAGCAATTTCCAAACGCCTGAAGGTACCACGTTCATCTGTACAAACAATAGTACGCAACTATAAACACCATGGGACCACGCAGCCGTCATACCGCTCAGGAAGGAGACGTGTTCTGTCTCCTAGAGATGAATATACTTTGGTGCGAAGAGTGCTTTGCTGCAGGAGGGACTGGTGCTCTTCACAAAATAGATGGCATCATGAGGAAGGAAAATTATGTGGATATATTGAAGCAACATCTCAAGACATCAGTCAGGAAGTTAAAGCTTGGTCGCAAATGGGTCTTCCAAATGGACAATGACCCCAAACATACTTCCAAAGTTGTGGCAAAATGGCTTAAGGACAACAAAGTCAAGGTATTGGAGTGGCCATCACAAGCCCTGACCTCAATCCTATAGAAAATGTGTGGGCATAACTGAAAAAGCGTGTGCGAGCAAGGAGGCCTACAAACCTGACTCAATTACACCAGTTCTGTAAGGAGGAATGGGCCAAAATTCACCCAACTTATTGTGTGAAGGTTGTGGAAGGCTACCTGAAACGTTTGACCTAAGTTAAACAATTTAAAGGCAATGCTACCAAATACTAATTGAGTGTATGTAAACTTCTGTCCCACTGGGAATGTGATGAAAGTAATAAAAGCTGAAAGAAATAATTCTCTCTACTGTTATTCTGACATTTCACGTTCTTAATATACATTTGTGATCCTAACTGACCAAAGACAGGGCATTTTTACTAGGATTAAATGTCAGGAATTGTGAAACATTGAGTTTAAAAGTATTTGGCTAAGGTGTGTGTAATCTTCCGACTTCAACTGTATATATATATAAACTACCATTCAAACGTTTAGGGTCACTTAGAAATTCCCTTGTTTTCCATGAAAACATACATGAAATGAGTTGCAAAATGAATAGGAAATATAGTCAAGACGTTGACAAGGTTATAAATATAGATTTTTAATTGAAATAATAATTATGTCCCTCAAACTTTTCATTCGTCAAAGAATCCTCCATTTGCAGCAATGATAGCCTTGCAGACCTTTGGCATTCTAGTTGTCAGTTTGTTGAGGTAATCTGAAGAGATTTCACCTCATGCTTCCTGAAGCACCTCCCACAAATTGGATTGGCTTGATGGGCACTTCTTCAGTCAAGCTGCTCCCACAACAGCTCAATGGGGTTGAGATCCATTGACTGTGCTGGCCACTCCATCATAGACAGAATACCAGCTGACTGCTTCTTCCCTAAATAGTTATTGCATAGTTTGGAGCTGTGCTTTGGATCATTGTCCTGTTGTAGGAGGAAATTGGCTCCAATTAAGCGCCGTCCACAAGGTATGGCATGGCGTTGCAAAATGGAGTGACAGCCTTCCTTCTTCAAGATCCCTTTTACCCTGTACCAATCTCCCACTTTACCACCATCAACATTGCCTCCACCATGCTTGACAGATGGCGTCAAGCACTCCTCCAGCATCTTTTTATTTGGTCTGCGCCTCACGAATGTTCTTCTTTGTGATCCGAACACCTCAAATTTAGATTTGTATGTCCATAACACTATTTTCCAATCTTCCTCTGTCTAGTGTCTGTTCTTTTGCCCATCTTAATCTTTTATTTTTATTGGCCAGTCTGAGATATGGCTTTTTCTTTGCAACTCTGCCTAGAAGGCCAGCATCCCGGAGTTGCCTCTTCACTGCTGACGTTGAGACTGGTGTTTTGCAGGTATTATTTAATGAAGCTGCCAGTTGAAGACTTGTGAGGCATCTGTTTCTCAAACTCTAATGTACTTGTCCTCTTGCTCAGTTGTGCACCGTGGCCTCCCACTCCACTTTCTATTCTGGTTATACACAGTACACAGCGTTGTACAAGATCTTCCGTTTCTTGGCAATGTTGCACCTGCCCTGTGTTTTTCGTAGCTGCTTGGCGAAGAAAGGAATCAGGGATCAATAAAGTATCTATCTATCTATCTATCTATCTATCTATCTATCTATCTATCTATCTATCTATCTATCTATCTATCTATCTATCTATCTATCTATCTATCTATCTATCTATCTATCTATCTATCTATCTATCTATCTATCTATCTATCTATCTATCTATCTATCTATCCGCCTGCCCGCCCGTCCGCCCGCCCGCCCGCCCGCCCGCCCGCCCGTCCGTCCGTCCGTCCGTCCGTCTGTCTGTCTGTCTGACCCCTACCTTGTCACAACACAACTGATTGGCTCAAATGCATTAAGACGGAAAGAAATTCCACAAATTAACAAGTTTGGCGCCGCCCTGAGTGGTCGCCTGTTAAGCAGCTCCCGTTGTTTGTGCATAAACTGTTGTTTTAGTTCGTTTTTTCGTCTCTTTTCTTTAGTTTTATTTTTTATTTTGCTACAGTTGAACTATAATAGTTCAGGATTATGGATTTTATCGCAGCTGCACGTCGACAGGAGTCGTCAACTGTTATTATTTACAACAGAGCCCAGCTCCTGGATTTAGCCCACGCAGCGCTGCTGCACCCCAGGGAAAAGTTTGATATTCCGGACGAGTTGAAAAGGCGACGCCGTGGACGCAGGGCGGGATTGAAATGTAAGGCAAAGCGGAGGAAGTACAAGTACAAGCCGGCTATACTGTCTATTATTATGGGCAATGTGAGGTCACTACATAACAAGATGGACGAGCTACAGGGTCTTGTCCGTGGACAAAGGATCTATCGGGAAACGAGCCTAATGCTTTTCACGGAGACTTGGCTGAACGATAACATCCCCATAGAGAACGTCACTATCGACGGTTTGCAGACCATCAGAGCGGACAGAGATCGCGTCTCTTCCGGTAAGAGCAAGGGTGGTGGGCTGGCTTTATTAGTTAACAACAGATGGTGTAATCCGAAACATATTACTCTTAAGGAAGAGTTTTGTAGCCCGGACATTGAGCTGTTAGCCGTTAGCCTGAGACCCTACTATTTGCCGAGGGAATTTACGGCGGCCATTGCTGTTATTGTTTACATCCCGCCTTCCGCTGACGCAAACACAGCGTGTGACGTCATCCACTCTGTTATCGCAAGGTTACAGACAGCGCATCCCAGTGCTTTCTTTGCCATTTCGGGGGATTTTAACCATGCATCTCTCTCTTCAACGCTGCCCACGTTCAAACAGTTCGTGAAGTGCCCAACCAGGAACAATAAAACTCTGGACTTGTTGTATGCTATTGTGAAGGACACATACAACTCCACTGCACTCCCTCCCCTCGGTAGATCGGATCACAACCCTGTCCACCTCACCCCACTCTACAGGCCTTTGGTCCAACAGCAGCCTGCGACCACCAGGACCATTAGGAGATGGTCCCCGGAGGCGAATGAGGCCCTACAGGACTGCTTTGAAACAACAGACTGGGATGTGCTCTGTGAGGCTCATGGGGAGGACATCGATGGACTTACTGACTGCATAATAGACTATATTAATTTTTGTGTAGACAACACTGTACCCACCGGGAAGGTACGCTGTTTCCCAAATAATAAACCCTGGGTCACCAGCGACCTGAAGGCCCTGCTGAATGAGAAGAAGAGGGCCTTCAAGGAGAGGGACAAGGACAAGGACGAATTGAAATGCGTCCAGAGGGAGCTGAAGTTGCGGATTGCTGAGGGGAAGAGAGTGTATAAGGAGAAGATGGAGGACAAGCTGAGGCAGAGCCAGGTGAGAGAGGTGTGGAAGGGTATGAGAAATATCACTGGTTTCAAAAAGTCAAACAGTGGGCAGACGGAGGGGACCCAGGACAGAGCCAATGAGCTGAACCAATTTTTTAACAGGTTTGATACTGGCCCTGTCCACCTCCCCTCCAGCTCCCCAGGCCACATACCCTCACGGCTGTCCCACCCCCACTTTGCTCACAACACCTCTGCTGAGACAATCAGTGACCCCACCTCCACCCCTGCTCCCCCTGGACTGATCCTCAACACCCCCCTTCCCCCCACCTCCCCACCTGGGCTGGCTTTCACCACCAACCAAGTGAAGAGAGAGCTGGAGAGACTACATCAGTGAAAAGCGGCGGGCCCTGATGGCATCAGCCCAAGGGTGCTTAGGGTCCGTGCTGACCAACTGTGTGGAATACTCCAGCGTCGCTTCAACCTTAGCCTGAGCCTAGAAAGGGTCCCTGTGCTGTGGAAAACATCCTGCCTCATCCCAGTGCCCAAGAAGGCACACCCCACTGTCCTGAATGATTTCAGACCTGTAGCGCTAACATCCCACATCATGATGACCCTGGAAAGGTTAGTCCTCGCTCACCTCAGACCCCTGGTGTGTACATCAATGGACCCCCTGCAGTTTGCATACCAGCGCAACATCGGGGTGGATGATGCAATCATCTACCTTCTGCACAGGGCCTACTCTCACCTGGACAACGCAGGTTGCACTGTGAGGGTTATGTTTTTTGACTTCTCCAGTGCCTTCAATACCATTCAGCCCCTGCTACTGGGTGAGAAGATAAGGAGGATGAAAGTGGAAGCACCCTTAGTCTCCTGGGTCACGGACTACCTGACCGGTAGGCCACAATCTGTGTGACTACAGAGCTGTGTGTCAGAACGGGCAGTTAGCAACTCAGGGGCCCCCCAGGGAACGGTCCTGTCCCCCTTCCTGTTCACCCTCTACACATCAGACTTCAGATATAACTCTGAAACATGCCACCTACAGAAGTTCTTGGATGACTCTGCTATTGTAGGGTGCATCAGAGGTGGGCAGGAGGAGGAGTACAGGAGCACAATCAGTGACTTTGTGTTGTGGTGTGAGCAGAACCACCTTCAGCTCAACATCAGCAAAACAAAGGAGATGGTGGTGGACTTCAGGAGAACCAAGGCACAACTGACTGCAGTCCCTATACAGGGGATGGATGTGGAAATGGTTGGGTCATACAAGTTCCTGGGAGTCCATATGGACAACAGGCTGGAATGGGCTGGTAACACCGGGGCCCTGTACAAAAATGGCCAGAGCTGACTCTACTTTCTGGGGAGGCTAAGGTCCTTCAACGTGTGCAGTAAACTACTGCATACCTTCTACCAGTCTGTAGCCAGTGCCATCTTTTTTGCAGTGGTGTGCTGGGGAGCAAACATCAAAGCCGGTGATGCTTCTCGGGTAAATAAGCTGATCAGGAAGGCTAGCTCTGTTCTGGGGATGAGCCTTGACACTCTAGAGGAGGTGGTGGAGAGACGGATCCTGGCCAAACTGCTGGCCATCATGGACAACGTCACCCACCCTCTGCACGCTATGGTTATGACGCAGAGGAGCACTTTCAGTCACAGACTGATCCCACCACGGTGTGCCAGAGAGCGCTACAGGAGGTCCTTCCTGCCGGCGGCTATTAGACTATATAATGCCTCACCGGGGTGCCGTGCCATCGGCAACATAGATCTGGAACTGTTGGGGTGCTAGGACCTAGTTTAACAATTATGCATCTATCCGTGAGTAACTCTTGTCCGTCAGCACTCATTCACTCAGGACCTACTTATTCATGCAGGTCTGTATATACATATTCATGTACAGTTGTTATATCATATCACGTGCAATATTGCTAGTAATTCTTGGACCTAACTTACGTAGGCATTCACTCAGGAATGCATATTAGTATCCTGTCAGTTGCACCTTTTCTCATTGCTTTTAGTATATCGAATGTGCAATACGTGTAGTTGTCTGTAATTGAACCCTGCGCACTAAGGACTGTATTTTAAGGGAATTACTATTATTACCCCAAATTATATCATACACTCATTTAGCTATTAAAGTATCTCTTCCTGTCATTTACCTGTACAGTTTGTGTAACCATGCAAGTATTCACTTATCTGTAAATATAACTGTATACTTACCTGTACAGCTAATTTAACCATGCAAAATTTTCACTTACCTGTTCATTTAGCCAGTCTGTCTATTAAGTAAACTATTATTACCCTCGCTCATATCATAAGCATTTTTAGCTACTGAAGTATTCTTCTGCCATCAACCTGTATAGTATAGTTAACCATCCAACATACACCAATGTATAGTGTACATATTCAGCCAACCACCCATACTATGCAATGTCTTTTTATAGCTTTTATTTTTTTGCACTCCAGATATCTTGTATTTCTATACTTTGTCATACTGCCGCTCTATGTATCATGTACCGTGTATCTGTCTTTTGTGTACTTTCGTTGTGGCATTTTGCACCTGCCCTGTGTTTTGTTGTAGCTGCTTGACAATGAAATTTCCCCCCTGGGGGATCAATAAAGTATCTATCTATCTATCTATCTATCTATCTATCTATCTATCTATCTATCTATCTATCTATCTATCTATCTATCTATCTATCTATCTATCTATCTATCTATCTATCTATCTATCTATCTATCTATCTATCTATCTATCTATCTATCACCTGTTAATATAAACACATTCCAAGTGACTACCTCATGAAGCAGGATGAGAGAATGCCAAAAGTGTGCAATGCTGTCATCTATCACAGCTCAGACAGAGACCCAAGTGCAGACGCAGGAGGCAGGTAGAATGTCAAGTATGTATTTATTTTACAAAATCGGAAGGCTATATCTCGTTGTCGTAGGCAGGCAAGGATTTGGTACACAGGCGTTCAGAGGTACAGAGACGGCAGGCAGGAATCAGGTTGTGTAAACAGGCAGGGGTACGGTAACAGGAGAACTAAACAGACAGCGGGTATTACTAGGAATGCGGGCACGACCTGGTGAAACACACAAGACGAACTGGCAACCAGACCAATGAACAGATACAGATTAAATACACAAGCAATAAGGGAACATAGGAAACACCTGGTAGAGGAGGAGCCAGGGAGAACAGGTGAATGGAATTAGGGTATGACAGTCATCAAGGCAAAGGGTGGCTACTTTGAAGAATCTCAAATATAAAATATATGTATTTATTTCCTGAGATTTATATATCCTATTTAGGACACACTTTAAAATCTTCTTTACTCTCCTTTTTGCCATTTATGAATGTGTTATTCATTGTGTTTTTAAGGGCTTTAGTAGTAAAGGTCCAAATAAATACTTCATTTAAAAAATATATTTGTTTTATATCTAAAGGGGTCCTAAAATTAAAAATAAAATAACTAAATGATTCATAGTATGAACATATAAAAACAATTCCTCATGTCAACTTAGCACTCCGAATTATTAAGGTAAGGTTTAAGATTTGGGGTAGGGTTAAAACAAAAATCTGTATAACAACTTTGTATTGCTGGATTTAAAAACCTTTGGAATCAGATGCTTACTCCCATCTGCCATCCCGTCCACAATGTCCTTCTAAATAAGAAACCTACTTGAAAGTAACAGCACTCACTGTTTCCCATAGTTGCCAGTTTCCACAGCAACTCCCTACGTCCTCAGACATGGATGGAAGTCAAATACTGACTTGCACTGGTGACCTAGCTGCGCATGCGTATCAGCTTGTGTTAGGATTAAATGGATGCTGTTTTTTCCTTACCTTTAATGAACGTATCTTTGAGGGAATTGTACTGAGGAAGCATTTTATTCATTTTATTACACCTTTATTTAACAAGGAAAGTGTCCCTTGAAGCCGTTTTACAAGACAGACCTGTCAAAACAATGGCAGCACAAGTAAAAGAATCCTTATCCATTAGGAAAATAAAATAGAGCTGCCCCTTTATCAGTGATTGGGAGCAACGTCTACGCCAGACATTAAATAGGGCGGCAGATAGCCTAGCGCTTAAGAGCATTGGGCCAGTAACTGAGAGGTTGCTGGTTTGAATCCCCGAGCTGATTAGGTGAAAAATCAGTCGATGTGCCCTTGAGCAAGGCACATAACCCTAATTGCTCTGGATAAGAGTCTCCTAAATGTTAAAACATATCTCAGTCACAACCACTAGAGGGTGGTCTCCCTCCTTACCATAGCAAGCAAAACACTTCTACATTATGCCAAGGTGAAGCAAACTGTCTTTCACCTCCAAACGTCATTTGAAGCTAATTGCGTAAGGTGCAAATTGATGCTAAATGCAGGCATAATTATGTATTGTAGGATCTCTCCTATCTCTGACAGCTTAAGAGTCAATGCGCTAATTTGAGAAATTATATCTTATATAAAAACATACATGTACTTAACGTGATGTCTCTGTAAAGTGTGTGTGTGTGTGTATGCATGCTTTCCTGCATCCATGTGTGTGTGTGTGTTTACAAGAATGAATATGTCTGTTCATCCTGTATACTGTACATGTATATGAAAGGCTTTGGACTTCATGTTTAGCACGTGAGACCCTTCTCCAGGGCAGTGTTCTCCTCTTTGGCCCCACCATTTCCTTTGTCTCCTCATCTTCCAGCTTTTAGCTGACAGGGCAGCATCTGTTTTCTGCCCTACATTGAACCCTGCAGGGTGGATTTGTTTTAGATAAAGCTTAAGGAGAAGTTCCTGTCTGAATATGGAGGACGGTGAGGAGGGTGGCATTACCAGGGAGAGGCCCTGCTAAATATGTATGGAGCCCTGGCGCCACCACCCTCCACTGGGCACTGTGTGGTGGCACTCTGGTTTTCCACCCTCTGTCCCTAATATTACAGAGAGAGGGGGAGGGGAGAGAGGGGAAGGAGAGAGAGGGGGAGAGAGGGGGTAGGAGAGAGATGAGGGGGGAATGAGAGAAAAGAGAGAGAGAGAGAAAAGAGAGAGAGAGTGAGGAGAGAGAGAGAGAGTGAGGAGAGAGAGAGAGAGAGAGAGAGAGAGGAGAGAGAGTGAAAAGAAGATGAACAGAGAGAGAGTTGGTAGAGGAAGAGAGAAAGAAAGAGAGAAATGAAGCAAGAGAGAAAGATAACGCTCATAAATATGTATTGTCCACTGAGGGAAAGCTAGAGAAACTTAATTGAGCCGACAGCCTTTACCCTCCATCCAGCGTGAAGAGTTGACAGCATCCCTCCTAAACGGCTCTGTTCTCTCCCTCCATCCAGTGTGAAGAGTTGACAGCTTCCCCCCTAAACATCTCTCTTGTCTACTGTGGAAGAGTTGACAGCTTCCCCCCTAAACGGCTCTGTTCTCTACTGTGGAAATATATATTTTTGATACTTCAAGGGGTCGTAAAAATTCTAAATCAAATAGTTAAATGATCCTTGTTATGACCTTCTTTAAACAATTCCATATAGCTTAGTAGAGCACCCCTCCCCCGGCTTAGACAGGGCTTCGACTCTTATGGGTTAAAGCAGCAATGGGCAAGCTACCACAAACCAATGTGTGGGCAGCAGTTGTCTAAGTGAAATTATAATTTTGGGGAAAAACTTGAACGTCTGAAACCAGATAGAAAGTACACAGAAATTATAATGGACCTAGGTATTTTGAAATAAGCCCCCCTTTTACGGCCGCAAAAATATATTTTGACAAGCAAAACAAACAAATCTGTCAAGAAAATGTTAAATGTCCAAATATTGATGTGGCCCTTGAGTCAAAACGATCGCTCAAGTATTCTCACTCTCTAGTTCCCTGACTACCTATTCCTGCCATCTGACCCAGAGTTGTTGGCCTAAAATTTTCAACTTTCTTCTATCAGGGAGCAAATACCTTGTAGTTTACGTTTCTCCGGCTGACATTTGACTAAACAATTTACCTGTAAATGTCATGTTCCACGTGGGCTGGGATTGGGGGATGGAAGAGGAAAAGAACTTCACAAATCTAAAGAGATTTAGCCTAATTTTATTTAAACATTTATCAAAGATCCATAGTTGACACTTTGCCAACCCTAAACGATTGTCTTTAGTTTCTCTCCTCTTATGTGACTTTTGCTGCAGATTTGAATGCCTGAGGATTTAAGATGGTGAATCGCCAAGTTGTCCTCCATATACAGATTAGAGAGACCCTCCATGCAGAAAACATGCTAGCCTAGTGAACTGATCTAAGATGGATTACTATCACCATTGGCCATATTACTTATTGATCTGTGATAAACTAGTCTTGAGCTGGCCACAACGTCTATAGACCATTGATCCAGATCTCTGTTTTGTCTTTAGCCCAGTTGTGAGGCATTTAACTTAACCTCATGCAATCTTTAGGTGGATAACGACTTTCTGAATTCAATACAGTGAGAGTCTATAAATACAGAACCCAGTTGGATATTTTTTGTTGTATCCCCACTAGCGTTAGCAACCACTAGTCTTGGTGGGGTCTAGCAGAAATAAGAGTTTCTCTAAATATGTTTTAGCAAACGTGTCCTGTTTTACAGCTTTGAGTTATTAATGAGTGATGAAAATGTCCTTGAAAGCAGAGAAATAGAAAGCAGGTAGATCAGAGCAGCTGCTTAAGATAATCATTGGTATTGACTGTGAGATGAGGGATGGCCAGCCTTACACCAGAGGGAGAGATGGTCCAAGAGCCTCTACCCTTCGAATGACCAAACCAGATCTAAGAACAGTAAGTAAATGGCTGTAATGATTTATCCGATGGAGCTGTAATTGCTAGGTTGGAGACTACTGTTAGATGAAATCTCTGTTTTGTTTCTGAGATTCACTGACTGGCTGTTGATTTAGAACTGTCATGATGAAAAAAATGCATTTGCTGTTTTGAGTTTATGGTCATGTCAGTGTTGAGAATGAATAGGGTTGTAAAATTCTGGTAGCTTTCCCAAAATTCCCTGATTTCCCATACATCCCATTTGAAAGACTCCTAAGATACAACCTGGACTCAGGGGTAGACGTAATATAGTAAGTGTATATCTGTCTCCCTCCAATTGTTACGTTTCATATGGTATGTATTAACTTTTAGATGTCCATCATCCAAACGAAATGCGTTTCAAGACTTTGTGTATTTTTCCATTTTGCACCTCCGTGTTTTTTGTAGCTGCTTGATTTCCCCATGGGGATCAATAAAGTATCTATCTATCTATCTATCTATCTATCTATCTATCTATCTATCTATCTATCTATCTATCTATCTATCTATCTATCTATCTATCTATCTATCTATCTATCTATCTATCTATCTATCTATCTATCTATCTATCTATCTATCTATCTATCTATCTATCTATCTATCTATCTATCTATCTATCTATCTATCTATCTATCTATCTATCTATCTATCTATCTATCTATCTATCTATCTGCAATGTGCAATACGTGCAGTTGTCTGTAATTAAACCCTGCGCACTAAGGACTGTATTTTAAGGGAATTACTATTATTACCCCAAATTATATCATACACTCATTTAGCTATTAAAGTATCTCTTCCTGTCATTTACCTGTACAGTTTGTGTAACCATGCAAGTATTCACTTATCTGTAAATATAACTGTATACTTACCTGTACAGCTAATTTAACCATGCAAAATTTTCACTTACCTGTTCATTTAGCCAGTCTGTCTATTAAGTAAACTATTATTACCCTCGCTCATATCATACGCATTTTTAGCTACTGAAGTATTCTTCTGCCATCGACCTGTATAGTATAGTTAACCATCCAACATACACCAATGTATAGTGTACATATTCAGCCAACCACCCATACTATGCAATGTCTTTTTATAGCTTTTATTTTTTTGCACTCCAGATATCTTGTATTTCTATACTTTGTCATACTGCCGCTCTATGTATCATGTACCGTGTATCTGTCTTTTGTGTACTTTCGTTGTGGCATTTTGCACCTGCCCTGTGTTTTGTTGTAGCTGCTTGACAATGAAATTTCCCCCCTGGGGGATCAATAAAGTATCTATCTATCTATCTATCTATCTATCTATCTATCTATCTATCTATCTATCTATCTATCTATCTATCTATCTATCTATCTATCTATCTATCTATCTATCTATCTATCTATCTATCTATCTATCTATCTATCTATCTATCTATCTATCTATCTATCTATCTATCTATCTATCTATCTATCTATCTATCTATCTATCTATCTATCTATCTATCTATCTATCTATCTATCTATCTATCTATCTATCTATCTATCTATCTATCTATCTATCTATCTATCACTCTATCACAAATTACATTTCGTATGATATGTTATGAATTGCAATTTGAACAATATGTTACGAATTTGCAATGAGTATGGTATGTTACAAATTCCAATTTGTTGTGGCTAACGTTAGCTAGGTGGCTAACCCTAACCTTAGCTAGATAGCTAATGTTATCTAGGCTAGGGGTTAGGGTTAGTGGTTAATTTGAGCCGGATCCTGGCACCTCTCAATTTTGGACTGTTTCATTCCGGAACCTATTTGTCAGGATCCGGTACCACTCGTGACATGAAACTATTTTCACTGTTTGCAATATAAAATTATAATAAAAGCAATCAGAGTTAATTAAAGTTTATCCTCTGTAATTCTCCTAGTTGCCCCTTAAAAAACGTAATGAGATAACAGTGCCTGATATTCTAAGAACTGATTTGTGTTGGACTGGCCCGGGTTTATGGTTTGCGCAACATTGTAGCCTATATATAGATTAAGAGAGGACAGGAGAGAAGAAAGCCTGTGGGACAAGCGTCTACATACGTATGGGACTACAGAGAGGCAGAAAGTCAGATAGGACCAGAGAGAGGCAGAAGGTCAGAGAGGACCAGAGAGAGGCTGAAAATCAGAGAGGACCAGTGAGAGGCAGAAAGTCAGAGAGGACCAGAGAGAGGCAGAAAATCAGAGAGGACCAGTGAGAGGCAGAAAGTCAGAGAGGACCAGAGAGAGGCAGAAAGTCAGAGAGGACCAGAGAGAGGCAGAAAGTCAGAGAGGACCAGAGAGAGGCAGAAAGTCAGAGAGGACCAGAGAGAGGCAGAAGGCCAGAGAGGGCCAGAGAGAGGAAAAAGGTCAGAGAGGACCAGTGAGAGGCAGAAAGTCAGAGAGGACCAGAGAGAGGCAGAAAGTCAGAGAGGACCAGAGAGAGGCAGAAAGTCAGAGAGGACCAGAGAGAGGCAGAAGGCCAGAGAGGGCCAGAGAGAGGAAAAAGGTCAGAGAGGACCAGAGAGAGGCAGAAGGTCAGAGAGGACCAGAGAGAGGCAGAAGGTCAGAGAGGACCAGAGAGAGGCAGAAAGTCAGAGAGGACCAGACAGAGGCAGAAGGTCAAAGAGGACCAGAGAGAGGCAGAAGGTCAGAGAGGACCAGAGAGAGGCAGAAGGCCAGAGAGGGCCAGAGAGAGGCAGAAAGTCAGAGAGGACCAGAGAGAGGCAGAAGGTCAGAGAGGACCAGAGAGAGGCAGAAAGTCAGAGAGGACCAGACAGAGGCAGAAGGTCAGAGAGGACCAGAGAGAGGCAGAAATTCAGAGAGGACCAGACAGAGGCAGAAGGTCAGAGAGGACCAGAGAGAGGCAGAAGATCAGAGAGGACCAGAGAGAGGCAGAAAGTCAGAGAGGACCAGAGAGAGGCAGAAGGTCAGAGAGGACCAGAGAGAGGCAGAAAGTCAGAGAGGACCAGACAGAGGCAGAAGGTCAGAGAGGACCAGAGAGAGGCAGAAATTCAGAGAGGACCAGACAGAGGCAGAAGGTCAGAGAGGCCTAGAGAGAGGCAGTAGTTCAGAGAGGGCCATAGAGAGGCAGAAGTTCAGAGAGGACCAGAGAGAGGCAGAAAGTCAGAGAGGACCAGAGAGAGGCAGAAGGTCAGAGAGGCCTAGAGAGAGGCAGTAGTTCAGAGAGGGCCATAGAGAGGCAGAAGTTCAGAGAGGACCAGAGAGAGGCAGGTTCTTTATACTGTATGCAGAGCCATGAAGGTTTTTCAGGACCAGTCGATGGTGGCGGGACTGCAGTTTATTGGCAGCGCTTCCAACTGACATTTAACTCAGCCTCACAGGGCCCTGGGATGCCTCGCAGATCACAGAGAACAGAGAGCAAACACCTGCAGAACTTATAACTTCTACTCGGGCCTTATGTATCGATTTCTTCCGTATTTACTCAATTCGTTCTCAGCCTGGGTCTCGGGGAGGAGGGGAGACTAAGGGGGCTGGCTGCAGCTAACGAGGCCCTGGAAGAGACTAATCTGAGAGGGGGATGAAAATTGAAAGCCAATTTGGAGCCAATAATACAGAAGATTCTTCATGACATGAGAGCAGTGTGGGTCTGTGGGGAACAAGGGAGCTCAAGCTCAGCCACTGAGGAGAGGAGATGATAGGAGAGGAGAGGAGAGGAAAGGAGAGGTTGAGACGATGGGAGAGAGCCATGGAAAAATCTGAGCACTGGATCGATAGAAACACATTAGCCTCCACCACACCCCCCACCCCATTTCACTTTCTTCTACTCACTCCTCCACTTCCTCACCTACATCTCCCCCTCTCTTTCCTCCCCCCCACCCTGTGCCGTTCTCCCCCTCGCCCCCTGAGAGGTCTACCTCGGTCTAATCACCCAGGCACCTGGTCCTGACAGCCGTGGGCCTCTAGTCCTCATCAGCAGTATGAGAGACCACGGTGGATTGGGTTTGCACAGCCAGCTGTGGTTGAGCTGGAGGAGAGGAAAACATTGAGATGACATCGCTCACATAGTGTCTGGGGTGTGTGTGTTGTGAGCGACAATGTCATGTCTCCGCACCTGTGGCCAGACAGACTCTCTAGACTGCACCTAAGAGATAGGTATGATTGATGCGATGCTTTGAATCAACAGACGTGGTGTGAAGGACTGTATGCCTCTGAGCTTTATGTGTGTGTGTGTGTGTGTGTGTGTGGGGGGGGGGGTTCCTACATTAGTGTGTGTGTGTGTGTTCCTGCATTAGTGTGTGTGTGTGTCGTGGGCTAGGAGGAGGTCATTTCAGACTCCAAAAGAAAATCAGTACAAGTTTAGTTACAAGGAGGAAAATCACTGGCTTCATTTGTCTATAAGTAGGGGGGGAATATCATGACCTCATTTCTCTTATACCGCGTATGTGTGCTTGTATGCGTGCATATGTGCGTGCGTGAGTTTGTGAAACAACACAGTGAACTATGGGTTAAACACACAGAGACCTATTGGTTAATAAACAGCACAGACTATCTACCACCTCCACTGCTGGAGGAAAATGGGACCATGTAACCTAAATGCAGTGCTTCCCTTAACTTTTAAAGAGATCATGCAGTATGGAATCAGCGCTAAAGTTTGCCAAGGACACAGCAATAAATACAACACTTGAATTTATTTATTTCACCTTTATTTAACCAGGTAGGCCAGTTGAGAACAAGTTCTCATTTACAACTGCGACCTGGCCAAGACAAAGCAAAGCAGTGCGACAAAAACAACAGAGAGTTACACATGGGAATAAACAAACGTGTAACTCTGTGTTGTTTTTGTCGCACTGCTTTGCTTTGTCTTGAATGGGTACTGGCAACCTAGCAAAATGACCAAAAAAATTATATCTTGGTCAGAAAAATGTAATTCCAGAAACGGATCATACATGGTAAAATAAGGTATAAAACAATACATTTGTGATCTATATGGCCAAGACTAGACTTGTTGTTGTGTTGGGTTGTTTTTAGGAGAGGTTGTTCATTGAAATATGTCTCTGAGAATAACACAGGCCGTACTCATGTTGTGTGTCGTTATGTGTATGAAACAAATGAACGTACACACACACACACACACACACACACACACACACACACACACACACACACACACACACACACACACACACACACACACACACACACACACACACACACACACACACACACACACACACACACACACACACACACACACACACACCCTCTCTCTCCATCTCCTCCCCACACACCCTTTCCACAGCTCACAGAGAGGGACAGCTGTGACACACCTACCTGTATTTTTTAACTAGATATTTGTCATTAGCGCTGCTGTAGTCCCTGTACTGTACTACGGTGGAGCTCCTCCAGGGTCTGGTTCCCATGGCGATGCTGGGTAATGCAGTCATTATCGCTGCCTTTAAAAAGCTGCTGTGTGTGTTCTCTGGGGGGGAGTTTTATGGTTGTAATGTGTGTTTGTGTTTGTGTGTATGCAAATTAGCATGTTTGTGTGTATGTGTGTGTTTGTGTGAGTGTGTTTGTGTGAGTGTTTGTGTGTGTGTGTGTGTGTGTGTGTGTGTGTGTGTGTGTGTGTGTGTTTGTGTGTGTGTGAGTGTGTGAGTGAGTGTGTGTGTGTGTGTGTGTGTGTGTGTGTGTGTGTGTGTGTGTGTGTGTGTAGAAAGATAGGCATTACCCTTCTTTATCCTCTGCTCATATTCAATTTCACTGTGATTAGATTTGGAGTTCAAATGTGGTGATGGCCACAGCAGGTGAAGTCTACATAAAGGCAATAATGTCTGCTTGTATTTTTCACATAGCAAGGATCATCACGAGACACTGTGAACATTCAGTACACACAAACATATGTATGCATGTGTAGCATTGTCTTACTAAAGCATCCACCCTGTCCCAGTTAGTTAGCTCCATTTAAAACATCCACCCTGTTATTTAGTTCCATTAAAGCATCCACCCTGTCCCAGTTAGCTCACTCCATGTAAAACATCCATCCTGTTACCTAGCTCAATTAGCATGCATGGGAGGTAGGCTAGCTAGCTAGCTATATGTAGAGTACTACATGTTCTAGTGCCAGATGGCGTCTCAGCCCCTCTTTAACAGGTGTTCCCTCTCAGAGGCCCATTGAGGAGATGTAGTGGTACAGTGGAGGGAGTGAGGAGATGTGGTGGCACAGCGGAGGGAGTGAGGAGATGTCGTGTCACAGCGGAGGGAGTGAGGTGATGTGGTGGCACAGCGGTGGGAGTGAGGAGACGTGGTGGCACAGCGCGGGGAGTGAGGAGACGTGGTGGCACAGTGGTGGGAGTGAGAAGACGTGGTGGCACAGCGGAGGGAGTGAGGAGTGTTCGTGGCACAGCGGAGGAAGTGAGGAGACGTGGCGGCACAGCGGAGGGATTGAGGAGATGTGGTGGCACAGCAGAGGGAGTGAGGAGACATGGTGGCACAGCGGATTAGCTTTGAAGACTGGCACAACAGACTGGCATCAAGGCATTGCCGGAATGGAGGTACCACATGGGCCATCTGCTCGGGCACATGATACATAAACAAAGGGTATTCGTCGGTTCAGACTCCGCCACCCAGCGAGCATAAGGGGCTTATGGGGAGATGGCACTGGTGCTGTATAGTAATACCATTCAGTACGTGTGGTGAGGCATGTATAGGTTCTCCTATCATGCTTATCTTATGTTATAAGGCCTGCTATAAATATTCATAACAGTTCCCACTTTCTTATAACACATTTATAAGTACTTATTCATCTATATTACGCTGATATGACACTTGCTAATTATTAAAAACGGGAAATATTAGACATATTTAAGACCTTCTCCCCCATAAAGTTGCCACAATGGCTAACAAACTCTTAACACAACTTTTTCAAATTTTGTAACCTTAGTTAAATTTACAACTAGCTAGTTCATTATTGCAAGTAAAGCTGACATCGACCCACTGAAGAAGCATTGATGAAACCTGCCACCTCGGTGTAGCTCCTCCATAGGTGTCAGTGCATTTCCTTGAGAAGTGCCATTTCCCCTGTTTCCCCTTGTTCCTCCATCCATCAGGCCTGGCTTGTCTGGGGCCAGGAGATAAATCTGCACTAAAGACTGAGAGGACGGAGGGGAGGGAGGGAGAGGAGGGATGGGAGGGATAGGATGGAGGGGAGGAGATGACGTGAGGGGAGGGGAGAGAGGAAGATGCCAACGCTAGCTCTTGTCCTTGTGCTGCTCTTTAATGGACTCATAAATACATGAAGACGTCAGGGCTGCGTGGAGCTGGGTGGTGGTGCTGGTGGTGGGTAGCCTCAGGGTGACCATACGTCTAGAGGAAGTATGCCCAGGCACAGCTAGCCTAGCAGAACAGAGCACCTGAATGGGGGTGGTGGTGATTTCGTTTTACCTTTATTTAACTAGGCAAGTCAGTTAAGAACAAATTCTTATTTACAATGACGGCCTACACCGGCCAAACTCGGACGACGCTGGGCCAATTGTGCGCAGCCCTATGGGACTCCCAATAACGGTCGGTTGTGATACACTCTGCCCAGCAGATGTATACATGGTGCATTGGGAAGATGCAGTTTAGACATTGTTTGCTAATTGGCAAGACGTCACACAGATATATTTAGAATACCTACGTTCTAAATTCTACAGTTCTACATCATTTATACGGCAGCTAGGCCATCTTCCCAATGTAAAAACGCTTTGAAATTTCAGACTTGATTTCCCTTAAAAAATGTATCAACCCCTCCATTAATTATAAACCACATAATAATTCACATTTACTGTTGCTGCAGGATTATTTCCCCGCTGTAGCAAACTGGCTCAAATTAAGATCCTACATCTGTACAAATTCCCAACACATGTTGAAATGTCAACCAAAGGTGTTTGTGTTTACGGGGAAGGGAGGTCTCTATAGCAACAGCACAGAAGAGCTTGGGATTTATTGTATACTGGCAGTGGTAATATAGTTATAATGGAGTTGACAACCAATTCCATGTGCCAATCAAAGTATTATTAGCTAGCTAGCTATGGTAGGCCACTTTGTAGGCTAACTAGACTGAGCTGCAAGCTAGCTAACTAGCTGACTTTACACACTGTTTAACTAAGTGAATTAACTTCATATTAGCTAGCTAAATAACAGACAATATATGGGCGTGATAGCACTCCTCATAGGCGCACATAATTTTAAAACGAGATAATGATTATCTAGTCTCTCAGTCAAGGTTTAGTTACAACTCTGGACTAATGCAAGATGGAAAGCAATGGATTGACATTGACTATTGATTTATATATTGATTTTAAAATGTTGATTAGCTGGGCATACTGGGAAATATGGATGCACATCTCTCAGTAAATAATAACCATCAAGTATTCAGCTAAGCCATAGTATAAATAGTATTTTATATTTGAACATTTATAAAATTAAATCTGGGGGAGCCAGTTTGAATAGGCCTGATGCAGCTGATAATATGAATAATAGTATTGTTATCTATAATTTACAGGTGCTATGCTTAAGTTTGTCAGTAGAGGAGATGCTGGATCATCAGCCAGTACAAGCACAGACTCAGTTGATCCACATCCAGCCTCAGCCAATACTAACACAGACCCAGTACAGCCGGCTTCAGCAAATACTAACACAGACCCAGTACTGGCAGCTTCAGCCAGTACTAACACAGACCCAGTACAGCTGGCTTCAGCAAATACTAACACAGACCCAATAAAGTCATCTTCAGCAAGTACTAACACAGACCCAGGTGAAGTACAGGCAGCCTCATCCAGTACTAGCACAAACAGAGGTGTACAGACATCATTTTATTTATTTTAATTGTATTTATTTAACCTTTATTTAACTAGGCAAGTCAGTTAAGAACAAATTCTTATTTACAATGACGGCCTACCAAAAGGCAAAAGACCTCCTGCGGGGATAGGGTCTGGGATAAAAAAATATATAAATAAAATATAAATATAGGACCAAACACACATCACGACAAGAGAGACAAAACAACACTACCTAAAGAGATACCTAAGACAACAACATAGCAAGGCAGCAACACAGCAACACAGCATGGTAGCAATGTAACATGACAACAACATGGTAGCAGCACAAAACATGGTACAAACATTATTGGGCACAGACAACAGCACAAAGGGCAAGAAGGTAGAGATGACAATACATCACGCAAAGCAGCCACAACTGTCAGTAAGAGTGTCGATGACTGAGTCTTTGAATAAAGAGATTGAGATAAAACTGTCCAGTTTGAGTGTTTGTTGCAGCTTGATCCAGTCAGATACAAGCATCAGATGCAAGCAGCTCAGACCCTAATAGAACAGTTGCCCATTCAAACCAGGACTGGATTTTTCTTACCCTAAAGACCAGTCTAGAATATGTTTCCATTCAGGCTTATTACAGAGACAGCTTTCAAATAGGGAAAAGATTACCAGGGATGTCCTTATGTCCTTAAGTATCACTCAGTCTCTGGCTAAAAGAAACCTAGCATTCAGGGGTTCAGCAGACAAACTCTTTCCACCAGATGATGGAAACTTCCTAAAAGAGGTTGAATTAGTGGCAAATTTGACCCTGTTATGGAAAATCATCTCAGCAAAATTAAAGATGGAAAGACACATGCTCATTACCTTGGGAAGTGCACACAGAGTGAGCTTATACTGATTGTGAGGGACACGATTCTGGAAGCAATAGTGAATCAAGTAAGAGAATCAAAGTCCATTATCTTGGACTGTACACCTGACATTAGTCACCAGGAGCAAATGTCCATTATTCTGAGAAGTGTGGCTTTAAAGGGAAAGTCAAAGATCAAGGAGCACTTCCTAGGCTTTGTTAATGTTGAGGTTACAACAGGCTTGAATCTGTCCACTGTCATCTTAGATAAGCTGAACAAGCTGAAGATTCAATTTGAAGATTGCAGAGGGCAAGCTTATGATTATGGGGCCAACATGAAGGGCAAGCACCAAAGAGTACAAGCCAGACTGCTAAAAAAAAATCCCAGAGCCGTGTCCGTCCCATGTGGAGCACATACTCTAAACCTTGTCATTGCAGATGCTGCCAAATTGTCAAAAGATGCAGTTGGGTTTTTTGGGCATGTGCAAAAGCGCTTCACCTGCTTTTCAGCTGGCACACAAAGATGGCGTGACACATTAACATAACCGTGAAGTCATGGAGTGATACAAGATGGGAGAGTAGGCTCCAAAGTGTTCATGCAATCAGGTATCAGGCTTCTGAGGTTTGGGAGGCATTAATGGAAGGCAGACAGACGACCAACAATCCCTGTGGCCAAAGTGGAGGCACAAGCACTTGCAGAGGAAGTTGTAACCATGGTCAGAGTCTGACAGGTATTTTCTTTCTCTTTCTGGTGGTGGTTTGTGTGGGATCTCTAATTAGAGGCAGCTGTAGCGCATCGTCTCTAATTAGGGATCCTACATAGGTTTGTAGATTTTCACACTGGGTTGTGGGTCGTTGTCGTATATTTCGCATGTCACAGTGAAAAGTAAGTGTGCTTGATTTACGTCTGTTCATTTGTGTTTGTTTTGTGAATGTGACATTTTGTCAATTCGTGTTTTTTGTGTTTCCAGTAGTTCGTCATTTTTGTCTTGTTATACATAGTAAAGAACATTCTTACATAGTATAATAAAATATGTCGAACTACTATCCCTGCACTGCGCATTGGTCTGTACATGCACCCGCTCGTGACAGTCCTACCACTTCTTGATTTACTGTGTCGTATGTTGTGAGATACTGACAATGACAAACAAGGTGAACAAACTCCTCCTCACTGCATGGAAGTTGAAAACACTAACCTTCAGAGATGACTATGACATCAGTGGAATGGATCTGGCACACGAGATTCAGAATTTACCTGATCTTCCATCAGATAAGATGCCTTGGAGCTGCTTTCCTTCCTCTGTGAGAAAAACCTGGAGGAACCCTATCCTAACCTTTGGATAGCCCTAAGAATTGCAGTCACCCTACCAGTAACAGTAGCATCGGCAGAGAGGAGATTTTCAAAATTAAAGCTCATCAAAAGCTACCTGAGGTCTTCCATGTCACAGGAACGTTTGAGTGGTCTGGCCATCATGAGCATAAATCATGACGTGGGGAAACACGTCCTATGATGACATCATTGATGATTTTGCCTCAAGAAAGTGCAGAAGAGGAATATTTTAATGGTAAGATTTTTATTCAAACATTCAAATGTTTACACACTTAGTAACATTTAAGATTGTATGGCAGAAGTGGATTTATGTAAATGACCGCAGCGCTCTCTGGCACATCGTGGTGGGATCAGTCTGTGACTGAAGGTGCTCCTCTGCGTCATAACCATGGCCAGCAGTTTGGCCAGGATCCGTCTCTCCGCCACCTCTGCCACCTAGACTGGTGCCCATGTTGATGTTGAAAATGCCCATGCTGTAGAGGGAACCAAAGTTAATCACACAGCTGTATAGGTTTTATTTTACTATATTGAGACGTATAGCAGCCATAGCCTATAGGCTTATGTTTACACTGTATAGACAAAGCTAATTGTATAATATTGTGAGGACTGGACTAATTACCAGGCAGCAGAGCCAAAGATCAGTGTTATATTTTATTATTTTCTACAATTTCTTATTTTTGTTAATGTTAATTTTCACGTATCTTAAGATTCTATGGAAAATATTCTATTCAATAAATATTGTTTGTTTATACCTCATTCTGTTCTGTATAGGTCTACTTATTCTTAGACCGACAGATGGAGCAAACTGTTTTAAAGGAGGGAGGATTGTAGTGGGAGCACTGGGGTGTCAGGTTTGACTGTGTGGCAATGGCAAATGGTTTACATGGGTCACGGGTCAGGTAGGAGGGCCTGAAAAGAGCTTGAAAAGGATCCGCAGAGAAGAATGGGGGTTTAACATTTTCTGTAAAATGGTTAAAGACCTGGAGAATAAACCCTCCTCCTCTAAGCTGCCCATGTCCCTTAAAGTTGATGATGTGGTTGTTACTGACAAGAAGCACATGGCTTTTGATACGGTAGACCATTCCATTCTTGTTGGCCGGCTAAGGAGTATTGGTGTCTCTGAGGGGTCTTTGGTATGGTTTGCTAACTACCTATCTCAAAGAGTGCAGTGTATAAAGTCAGAAAATATGCTGTCTCAGCCACTGCCTCTCACCAAAGGAGTACCCCAAGGTTAAATCCTAGGCCCCACGCGCTTCTCAATTCACATCATTAACATAGTTCAGGCAACAGGAAGCTCTCTCATCCATTTATATGCAGATGATACAGTCTTATACTCAGCTGGCCCCTCCCCGGATTTTGTGTTACCTGCAATACCTGCAAAACAAAGGTCATGTGGTTTGGTAAGAAGAATGCCCCTCTCCCCACAGGTGTGATTCTTACCTCTGAGGGTTTAGAGCTTGAGGTAGTCACCTCAAACAATTACTTGGGAGTATGGCTAGTCGGTACACTGTCCTTCTCTCAGCACATATCAAAGCTGCAGGCTAAAGTTAAATCTAGACCTGGTTTCCTCTATCGTAATCGCTCCTCTTTCACCACAGCTGCCAAACTTGTCCAGATTCAGATGACCATGCTAGATTACGGAGACATAATGTATAGATTGGCAGGTAAGGGTGTTCTCGAGCGTCTACAGTAGATTTTCTTTACCATTCGGCCATCAGATTTGCCACCAATGCTCCTTATAGGACACATCACTGCACTCTATACTCCTCTGTAAACTGGTAATCTCTGTATAACCGTCGCAAGACCCACTGGTTGATGTGTATTTATAAAACCCTCTTAGGCCTCACTCCACCCTATCTGAGATATCTACTGCAGCCCTCATCCTCCACATACAACACCCGCTCTGCCAGTCACATTCTGTTAAAGGTCCCCAAAGCACACACATCCCTGGGTTGCTCGTCTTTTCAGTTCGCTGCAGTTAGTGACTGGAACAAGCTGCAACAAACACTCATACTGGACAGTTTTATCTCAATCTCTTCATTCACTCGTACTGATAGTTGTGGCTGCTTTTCGTGATGTATTGTCATCTCTACCTTCTTGCCCTTTGTGCTGTTGTCTGTGCCCAATAATGTTTGTACCATGTTTTGTGCTGCTACCATTTTGAGTTGCTACCATGTTGTTGTCATGTTACGTTGCTACCATGCTGTGTTGTTGTCTTAGGTATCTCTTTATGTAGTGTTGTTTTGTCTCTCTTGTCGTGATGTGTGTTTGGTCCTATATTTATATTTTATTTATTTTTAATCACAGCCCCCGGTCTTTTGCCTTTTGGTAGGCCATCATTGTGATTAAGAATTTGTTCTTAACTGACTTGCCTAGTTAAATAAAGGTTAAATTAAAAATACAAATAAATAAAAAACAATCCCCTGATCAATCTACACACAATACCCCATAATAAGAAAGCAAAAACAGGTTTTTAGAAATGTTTGCAAATTTATAAAAAAATATACATTTGAAATATCACATTTACATAAGTATTCAGAGCCTTTACTCAGTACTTTGTTGAAGCACCTTTCACAGCCTTGAGTCTTTTTGGGTATGACCCTACAAGCCTGGCACACCTGTATGTGTTTCTCCCATTCTTCTCTGCGGATCCTTTTCAAGCTCTGTCAGGTTGGATGGGGAGCTTCGCTGCACAGCTATTTTCAGGTCTTCTCCAGAGATGTTCGATCGGGTTCAAGTCCGGGCTCTGGCTGGGCCACTCAAGGACATCCAGAGACTTGTCCCAGCCCACTCCTGAGTTGTCTTGGCTTTGTGCTTAGGGTCGTTGTCCTATTGGAAGGTGAACCTGACTAGTTTCCCAGTCCCTGCTGCTGAAAAATATCCCCACCACCATGCTTCACCGTAGGGATGGTTCCAGGTTTCCTCCTAGACGTGAAACTTGGCATTCAGGTCAAAGAGTTCAATCTTGGTTTAATCAGACCAGAGAGTGCTGTCATGTGCCTTTGGCTCCTCTATTTAGCCATGGTCAGAGCCTGACAGATCTAGTATGTCTAGTTCTGTGGTGTTTTGTGTTGGGTCCCCAATTAGAGGCAGCTGCTAAGCGTTGTCTCTGATTGGGGATCCTACTTAAGTTGTCATGTCCCAAAATAATGACCAGCCCTATAGGGTTCACATACTTTCAAGCAGCACTGTAAATAAGGTATTTCTGTTTTTAATTTTTAATACATTTGCAAACATTTCTAAAAACCTGTTTTCGCCTCGTCATTATGGAGTAATGTGTGTAGCTTGATGAGGATTTTTCTTATTTAGTACATTTTAGAATAAGGCTGTAACAAAATTTTTTAAAAGTCAAGGGGTCTGAATCCTTTCCGAAGGCACTGTATGTGATAAGTGTTGTCAACCTATATGGGCATGTCTGTTATGCAATAAAGTTGGATCTCTGTTGTCATTGGCTACGAAACGCCAGACATAACAAATAAAAACCCAGCCTGGATGGTAAGAAGGAGCTCTTTGCACTACAGATCATTTTGAAGAAGGATAGAATAGAAAGGGGTTAGGGTGAGAAAACAAACAGGGAGAAAGAAAGAGAAGAGGGATGGCTGGAATGAGCGAGGGAGAGAAAACAATGAGAATCTAACAAACAAACACTTGACATGCATGTATGACTGTAATTCGCTTTGGATAAAAGCATCTGCTAAATGACATTTATTATTATTATTATTATTACTATGTCTGAGTCAGGCTTTTCAGACAGGTGTCCGTCTAAGCCTGAGGGTCCTGATCAGTCTCCTTAAACTCTGACTCTGATCCCTCATTACTTTTTTCTTTCCCTCTCTTTCTCTCTCTTTCACTATCTCTGTCTTGTTCTCATTCTCTCTCACTTTTTCTCTCACTTTCTCTCTCAATTTCTCTCTTGCTTTCTCTCACTTTCTCTCTCACTTTCTTTCTCCCATTCTGTCTGACTGTCTCTGTCTGTCTGACTGTCCGTCTGTCCATCTGTCCGTCTGACTCTGTCTGTCTGTCTGTCTGTCTGTTCTCTCCCCCTCTCATTTCTTTATTCTCTCTCTGTCAATTTTTCATTCTCTCTCCCCCTCATGTCTTTATTCTCTCTCTCTCTCATGTCATTATTCTCTCTCTCTCTGCATGCTGCAGTCTCCCTATGATCACACAGAGCTAAAGCTCAAAGCCTCTGTGCCTTATGACAGCAATTAAAAATACTGTTGTCAAAACTCATGTTACAGCAGGGAGTGTTGTTGGTAAACAGTTAATTATTTTGACCACATGAGTTCAAGTTCAAGTTTTATTGTCAAATGCAAAAGTACAGTGAAATGCTTAAAGGACTGTGAAATGAAATAAATTATAGATGCTGTTGGTTTGGATAATGTAAGTGTGCTCAGCATTAGAATGTGGTTAGTGAAAGAGCAATAAGCACCCCTCACAGGCCAGTAGGGCAAGACAGGTCACTGCACCGCACAGTGTAGATCAGTGTTGAGGTTTAAACACCCTCACCTCACCTGCCCCCCACCCCTCTCCTGCCTGGGCCAGGTGGGACTGTGATCTGATTGGCTTATCGGTTGCATCCCAGCAGCCCTCACTAGGTCAGAGGTTAAGTGTGTATTGATATTTGACATCACAGTGAGACTTGGGGTGTCTCGGGGTCTCCAAGGAGACGGAGCAATATCTTACGGAATGCTCAAACAGCTACCCAGGTAAAATCTCTGACCTGCCCGTGTCCCCATGGAAATCAAGCATATCCACTGTCATGAATATCACCATGAATATTAATTCCCTTCACTTCATCCTCCTCTCTTTCTTCTCGTTTGACGAAGGAGTCGAGGAGCGAACTCTTCTGTTCCACCGGCTGTTCCTCACAATTTAAAGGAACGCCATATGCTTCGAAAGGTCAACGTTGCCTGCGTGATTTTCCCTTTGAAGAAACTTTTTTTTTTTACTTGTTTGAATTTTAAACTGTCGTAATCTACCTATACAGATCTTGAATTATACAGAGATGTCGTTTATATACTTGGTTGTATTTGAGTTGAGCGATTCGGATGTTGATGTTAAAGGTTATTATTAGAAATAGAGCTTGATCACAGATCTCTCCGACTCCCACGTTGATAATCAAGGCCATGTGTAACTTGCTCTTTATTAGTTTTCAAATGTTCTGTTTCTGATAACCTTTACAGGATCAAATAATTTTGGTGACGCCGTGCATTTTAATGTTATTACATAAGGAAGACCTTTTACGTTTACTAATCCCGAAATACTGAGAAATGCAAAAGTCAGTTTGTGATCCGGTTAGAAGATGACTGCTATTGTTCTATTGAACACGTCATTTTGTTCTAAAAGGACACATACGGAATAGGCCTAGATCAGTCCAGACATAAAATATTTTATAAATGTGTTTATGAAACGAGTTCATTTAGATGATAATACCTACAGTTTTTACTTTGGAAAAATATAACCTGAAATCAAAGGATGCTGTGCTTTATACAGTTGCTTAAGATAAATTGTTATTCAAAGCAAAATGATGCAGATCATTAGTGCTTTTCATGAAAAGCAGGAATCTAAATACTCTGTAATTGTTGAACTGTGCCATAGCTTCTGCAGAAAAATTATAATGATGATGAAATAATCACAGTCTTACTTACCTGCAAGTCGGTCAGCATGATTTGTTTGAATACTGACCCGAACAACACATCCAGTACTGTAAAGTCTTAACCCTCACTATGTCATTGTGGTCTATAGCTCCTATGGGTTCAACTCTTTTGTTCAAAAATAATTTAGTCACAAGCACGCACACACACACACACACACACACACACACACACACACACACACACACACACACACACACACACACACACACACACACACACACACACACACACACACACACACACAGGGCTTTAACCTTTTGCTCTTGACCTACACAGAGGTCACACTGCCCAGGTATCCCGGGGCTGTTGCTAGGATACAGCCAGGTTCTGAGAGAGAGAGAGAGAGAGAAAGAGAGAGAGGTGTAAAAAGCTCCAAGCGCATTAACATCAGGCCAACCTCAAGGTCGCGCCCCATAGGTGGCTGTCCATAGAGAGTGTGAGACTGGAGACAAGGTTCCAGTAAATCTGTTCATCTCTCTCTCCCCTAGGGCTCCACACAGCTTCTGGTCTGTCACTCCAGGCCAGCTCAACCTTACTCTAACACAGAGGTGAAGAGATAGGGGGGGAGAGAAGTGGAGAGGGAGGTGGGGGGTAAGAGGAAGAGGAGAGGAAGATAGGGAGAGGGGGAAGAGTAGAAGTGGAGAGGGGGAAGAAGAAGAGGGAGGAAAAGAGTCATGACCCTGTATCAGTAATTAGGTACCAGCCTACGTGAGATATTATAACTTTTAAAACCTTGACCAGAGAGAAACTGGAAACGAATACAGCAAAGAGCTTCTATTTCAATGAGTGAGTTCACTGTTTTTACATTGGGGTTCTATGGTCATGGGAGGAGATGTGAGGGTAAAAGTGGGGTTCTATGATCGTGGGAGGACAGGTGGGGTTCTATGTACATGGGAGGAGAGGTGGGGTTCTATGTTCATGGGAGGAGAGGTGGGAGTAGAGGTAGGGTTCTATGATCATGGGAGGACAGGTGGGGTTCTACGGTGATGGGAGGACAGGTGGGGTTCTATCGTCATGGGAAGAGAGGTGGGGTTCTATGTTCATGGGAGGAGAGGTGGGTTTCTATTGTCATGGGAGGAGAGGTGGTAGTAGAGTTGGGGTTCTATGATCACGGGAGTAGAGTTGGGGTTCTATGGTCATGGGAGGAGAGTTGGGGTTCTATGGTTATGGGAGGAGAATTGGGGATCTATGGTCATGGGAGTAGAGGTGGGGTTCTATGGTCATGGGAGTTGCAGGTGGCACCGTGCGATCTGGAAAGGTCTTGGCCAGACCCCAATGTCCTGACTGGCTGACAGGCTGTTCTTGGCTAGACCCCAGCTTCTAGACCGGCTGACAGGCTGTCTGTTTGCCAACCTTGGCAACGGAGGGGGGGAGACGAGGGGAGAGGGGGGAGGGGGGAGGGGGGAGACGAGGGGAGAGGGGGGAGGGAGAAAGAGGCGTCAGACTCTGACAAGGGCAGACAGGACAGCCAAAGTGTCAGAGAATAAGCTTCTCTCCTCTCCATTCCCCCTCAAATTATTACCAAACAGGAGCGGTGCCGCAAATACAGATCCCAGAAGCCTTCCAGAATAAAGCAAGAAAGCCATAGTTTGTCATTCCATCTTTCTGTTGATATGGGAGAATTCACTGATGTATCATGTTTAATGTCCATTACAATGTATGGCTTTCACAATCGTTTAGATTGTCACTTGTTTCCTGATTCAGTTTCCATATAAATTAACACACAGATTTGTGTATAGACCGTGCCACTCACTGGCGTGACAAGTCATAATAGGCATGCCAGTGCAGCGATGAAAATCCAGCACAGAGTAACTTTTTTCACTCCCAATATAACTCATCTATAACTCAGCCAGGATGCGGGAATGTGCTGAAATTAATAAGTGATATGTTTGGCCCCAGAAGAAATACAATCCACTCATCAATCAGTTTGTGTGTGTGTGTGTGTGTGTGTGCGTGCATGCGTGCGTGCGTGAGTGTGTGTGTGTGCGTGAGTGTGTGTGTGTGTGTGGGTGTGTGTGTGTGTGTGTGTGTGTTCATCTTATCTCCCCACAGTGAAGAGAGGCTCCCAGAACTTCCAATCAAAGTGATTAAAAGAGACAGAGGTGGTATGGAGACACTGGGGAGCAGCTGTGAGCCTCCACACGCTATAATTACATTCCTTCATCTCTCTCTCCTCTCTCTCTCTCTTTCTCTCTGCCCTCTCTCTCTCTCTCTCTTTATTTACCACTAGTGTAGATAAATTGGAGGAGATGTCTTCCAACCGATGGCTAAACTCGAGTCGCACCGTATAATTTCTGCCTTGTGCACAAATTAATGTTGTTACTCCAGAGAAAGTGACATATTCCCTGATATAGAAAAGAGCCAAGCCTATAATAAGAACAAAGCAAGCCTATCGATACACTTTCCTACTCTGTATTGTAAGTGGAAGTAAGGAGAATGCACATTTTATGGCTTATATAGACAAGTGTTGAAAAAAAATTGTTGAGTAAGAACTCACTCATAAAATTCATGGTCTCTCTAGTCATGGTTTTAAAAGTTTTGGAATCTCACAGTATCAACTTTGCTGTAGCTTTTTTTTATGCCTTCTACGTTACTGCAGAGAAATCTGAGCAATCCGATTGGCCCGCAGTAGGCCTATAGTGCACTTGATTTTCTCTCTGGGCCTGCCGGGAAGGCGGATTTGTACCTTCAGACACATTAAATGGTTCTAACTCTGAACACTTCGCCTACCCGGCGCGTAGGGCAGCTGAACCTTGGGCACCTACCGCCAACAGCACGAGACCAAAACAAAAAAGGAATGCTTTAGGCTTTATTGATCGCGTTCGACAGGTTGGTGACCACTAGTGTAGATTAAGTGGAGGAAACAGATTGGTGACCACTGGTGTAGATGAAGTGGATGAGACAGATTGGTGACCACTGGTGTAGATGAAGTGGAGGAGACAGATTGGTGACCACTGGTGTAGATGAAGTGGAGGAGACAGATTGGTGACCACTGGTGTAGATGAAGTGGAGGAGACAGATTGGTGCCACTGGTGTAGATGAAGTGGAGGAGACAGATTGGTGACCACTGGTGTAGATGAAGTGGAGGAGACAGATTGGTGACCACCGGTATAGATGAAGTGGATGAGACAGATTGGTGACCACTGGTGTAGATGAAGTGGAGGAGACAGATTGGTGACCACTGGTGTAGATGAAGTGGAGGAGACAGATTGGTGACCACTGGTGTAGATGAAGTGGAGGAGACAGATTGGTGACCACTGGTGTAGATGAAGTGGAGGAGACAGATTGGTGATCACTGGTGTAGATGAAGTGGATGAGACAGATTGGTGACCACTGGTGTAGATGAAGTGGAGGAGACAGGTTGGTGACCACTGGTGTAGATGAAGTGGAGGAGACAGATTGGTGACCACTGGCGTAGATGAAGTGGATGAGACAGATTGGTGACCACTGGTGTAGATGAAGTGGAGGAGACATATTGGTGACCACTGGTGTAGATGAAGTGGAGGAGACAGGTTGGTGACCACTGGTGTAGATGATGTGGAGGAGACAGGTTGGTGACCACTGGTGTAGATGAAGTGGAGGAGACAGGTTGGTGACCACTGGTGTAAAGGGGAGGAGTGTGTTCCATTCAGAAGGTGAATGGCAAGACAAATACTTAAATTGAATGGGGTATGGAAGTAGGTGTCAGGCTATTTCATGCTCAACAGTTTCCTGTGTGTATCAAGAATGGTTCACTACCCAAAGGACATACAGTCAACTTGACAGAACTGTGGGAAGCATTGAAGTAAACATGGGCCAGCATCCCTGTGGAATGCTTGCAACATCTTGTAGACTCTTTCCCCCGACTAACTGAGGCTGTTCTGAGGGCAAAAGGCGTGCAACTCAATATTTGGATGGGGTTCCTAATGTTTTGTACACTCATTCTCTCTCTCTCTCTCTCCCTCCCCCTCCCCCCCCCCCCTCACCCGCCCCTCTCTCTCTCTCTCTCTCTCTCTCTCTCTCTCTCTCTCTGATTACTTACCTGCTAGGAAATCTAATAGACACAGAGGATTGGGCAAACAGAGCATCTAAGCACCAGCTGATGCCGTACAGATAATTGTGAGGAATATGACTGGGCTTGATTCCTTCTGAGATATCTAATTGTGCGTGGTCTGAAGTAGGACATAGTGTGTACTCAGAATTAAAAACTAAAGTTGTTTTGAGCTGGAATTAAATTTGAAAGGCGACAGAGAGAGAAAGAGATTGAGAGAGAGAGAGAGATGGGGAGAGAGAGAGAGAGAGATTGAGAGAGAGAGAGAGAGAGAGATGGGGAGAGAGAGAGAGAGAGAGAGAGAGATGGAGCGAGAGAGAGAGAGAGAGCGAGAGAGAGAGAGAGAGAGAGAGAGAGAGAGAGAGAGAGGGAAGGAGAGAGGGAGAGAAAGATGGAGCGAGAGAGAGAGGGAAGCAGAGAGGGAGAGAGAGAGAGAGAGAGAGAAAGATGGAGAGAGAGAGAGAGAGAGAGAGAGAGAGAGAGAGAGAGAGAGAGAGAGAGAGAGAGAGAGAGAGAGAGAGAGAGAGAGAGAGAGAGAGAGGTATTCAAGCAGCATGTTAAATGTGCATCCAGCCATCTGAGTCATGCTTCTCTGACAAGGAGCTTAGACAAAAAGTTATGATTGGAAAGCTTGTAGCTAAGGAGGTGACTCTATTCCTAAACCAGTCTAGACTTTTATGCTTGAACAAACTTTTTTTCATGCTTCAACTGCTTGCCAAATGTTGAGGAAATGTTCTATATGATAAACCTTTCTACTTATACTCTGACGAAATTTCCCCCCCGGGGGATCAATAAAGTACCTATCTATCTATCTATCTAAGGCAAAGCATGTCAAAATGTTTGTTCAATAATTCAGAAAATATCTGATAAGTTTTAAAAATAAGTTTAATTAAGTGTATATTTCTGTTTTCAAGCAAATATTACATTTTTCTGCACTTTTTGTGGGTCTACACTTTTTTGGTTCACTTCTTGCACTTTTGTTCAACTGAACATAGAGATTCTGCCTCAATATAAGTCAGCCCATTCCTCTCAAATGGCACCCTATTTCCTATACAGTGCACTAATTTTGACCAGAGTCCAGACAGTAGTACACTACATAGGGAATAGGATGCCATTTATTACACAAGCCCTGAATGCCATGGTACGTTTAATTCCCTGTCCTCCCGCTGCTATCGTCCCCAGCCACCCCCTCTGTTTCCCTGCCTGCACAGTGGGGCCTCCGGACCTTCAAACTCCTGGCTCCAGGGGTGCCAAGCCTCGCCATGGTCAAACCAGGCCACCCTGGCCAGGTCAGAGGTCCAGCAGCTCAGCTTCCTCCTGCGTGGGGGACTGTGAGAGTCACCTCCGTGGGGCCTGGCTGTCTGTCTTATCCACTGACCCCTGACCTCTGTGACAGACTGGGGTTGGTGTGGGGGTGTTGATGGACAGATATATGGAGAATGCCCATTGGTCAGAGGGAGAGAGAAATAGAGAGAGAGAGAGAGAGAGACCAGGGGCATGCCTGTCTCTCTTAAAGGCCAAGACTGCAGCAGAACAGCCCTGGAGGCCAACCAACTCTCCAAATGTCACCACAGCCGTGACTCCCCATGACTCCAGGAGTGCACACAGACATGCGCACACACAGATAAAAAAAAAAAAAAAAAAAAAAGACAACTGACTTCCGTGGTGAGTTAAAGAAGCAGCAGCAGCAGCAGCTCCGGGTCCTTTTAGTAAACACAGACTTCGGGCCTGTTTGTCCTATTCATTTTGTTGTTCATTTGTTTCTTGGGCATGTCTGGGCTTGTCTGTTGTGTTTGAATGCTCAAGTTTTACTTTCATAACTTAGCTAGACATACAGTACTCTAGGTCATAACAGTCATAACCCCCTCCCCTGACAGCAGAGCCAAAGGTTAAACAGGGCATGGTTTCCCCTCCTCTTCCACTCTTTCTCTAACCCTTCCATCCCGAGGCTGGGTAGACTGCTATACATTCAGACAGACAGGCATGACGATGCAGGGTGGTCCTAAAGATAGATAGACAGACAGACAGACAGACAGACAGACAGACAGATCAAGACAGATCGAGACAGAGAAATACTTAAATAGCTAAATGTGCGTATGATATAACTGAGGGTAATAATAGTTAACTTAATATACAGTCTGGTTAAATGAACAGGTAAGTGAATATTTTGCATGGTTAAATTAGCTGTACAGGTAAACATACATTTAAATTTGCAGGTAAGTGAATATTTTGCATGGTTACATTAACTCTACAGGTAAATGACAGGAAGAGATACTTAAATAGCTACATGTGTGTATGATATAATTTAGGGTAATAGTAATTCCCTTAAAATACAGTTCTTAGTGCGCAGGGTTTAATTACAGATAAATGCATGTATTGCACATTCGATATACTAAAAGCAATGAAAAAATATACAACTGACAGGATACTAATATGCATTCCTGAGTGAATGACTACGTAGGTTCAGTCCAAGAATTACTTACAATGTTGCACGTGATATGATATAACAATTGTACATGAATATGTATATACAGACCTGAATGAATAAATAAATAAGTCCTGAGTGAATGAGGGATTACAGACAAGAGTTACTCATGGATGGATGCATAATTGTTAAACTAGGTCCTAACACCCCAACAGTTCCAGGTCTATGTTGCCGACGGCACAGCACCCCGGTGAGGCATTAAATAGTCTAATAGCCGACAGGAAGGAACTCCTGTAGCACTCTCTGGCACACCGTGGTGGGATCAGTCTGTGACTGAAGGTGCTCCTCTGCGTCATAACCATGGCATGCAGAGGGTGGGTGACGTTGTCCATGATGGCCAGCAGTTTGGCCAGGATCCTTCTCTCCATCACCTCCTCTAGAGTGTCAAGGTTAATCCCCAGAACAGAGCTAGCCTTCCTGATCAGTTTATTTACCCGAGAAGCATCACCGGCCTTTATGTTGGCGCCCCAGCACACCACTGCAAAAAAGACTGGTAGAAAGTATGCAGTAGTTTACTGCACACGTTGAAGTACCTGCGCCTCCTCAGAAAGTGCCCCCATTCCTTCACTTAATCTCTGACTCGCTGAGAAACAACATGAATAATTAAAGTCCGTCCAGTCAGAAGAGGAGCAGTGAGCCTGAACCCTGAAGAGGAGAAAAGGGAAAGAGAGAGAGAGATAATAGTGAGAGGGCGTGAGAGAAAGTGAATGAGAACAAGAGACAGAGAGGGAAGAGACAGGGAGACAGACAGAGACTGAGTAAAAGACAAAGCGAGGAAGAGACAGACAGTGTGAGTAACTACTAATTCTCTCTCTCTCTCCCTCTCTCTCCTTCTCTCTCCTTCCCTTTCTCTCCTCCCCTAACCACGTGCTGTCAAAGAACACTGGTGTGTGTGTGTGTGTGTGTGTGTGTGTGTGTGTGTGTGTGTGTGTGTGTGTGTGTGTGTGTGTGTGTGTGTGTGTGTGTGTGTGTGTGTGTGTGTGTGTGTGTGTGTCTGTGTCTGTGTCTGTGTGTGTGTCTGTGTGTGTTTTCTGACTGGTTTCCGTGTTGTATACCCTCATCACCCACAGTCAATTAAGTCCATTTAGTCAGCCTTCAGTCAGGACTCGGGGAGCCCTCTGGACCAGTGATCTGGAATGGCCTCTACAGCCTCCCATGGAGACTGGAGAACAAGAGACATAGAGGCACACACACACAGTTTATGGTTATCACAAATTAATGCAGATCTATTGTTTCCTTGTGTTCCTATGTTGTGCCGTAGTGTGTCAGAGCTTAAATAAAACACATAATCACAGCATTTACCAATCCTTGCAGAAGGTTGCTCCAGAGTGACAACCATTGATCCAATTGACCACTAAGTATTTTAACCATTCATATTTATTTCCTTTTCACTGACACACTCTTCCCTAAATATGGATTTACTTCATACTTGTTTATATAAAATTAACATGTACTAATTTGGAGCGTTTTAATGGAGCGTTAGTTCCAGACAATTTATAGCACTTTAGGTGGGGAGAGCTGATGCCAAGTGTCACGAGTGGGTGTAGAGAGAGACCAAGACGCAGCGCAGGGATTGGAGTTCGACATTTTATTTATACACTATATAAATAAACTCAAAGGTACGAACTGATTAAACCAACCAACAAAACCCGATATACAAAAGTAACGTAACAAGCCCGAATGTCCACCAAACTGAAAACACACTTACGGTGACCGTGACTTTGGAAATAATGACCCACACACAGGTGGCTGGGAGTGGTGCCTAAATGCAATCCCCAATCAGAGACAACCCTGTACAGTTGTCTCTGATTGAGGATTATTACCTCCCCTAGTTAGGGTGTGAGGGCTCGACTGTGGTTCTACCACTCCCCTTATTGGGAGTAAGGTCTAACCACAGCCAAACCCTCACACCAAGTCTGGAAATATAGCAATTTACCTCCATCTCCCCTCAACCCTCCACTGCTAGACCCACATGCAGCTACCCATCTCTCCATAGTCATGGTCGATATGCCCTCTCTACATTGTAAAACAGAACTATCCAAGTCAGTAAATTAAATGAGTAGGTGACTTAAACACCAGTCACTCTAACTTGATTTATTTATTTACATCAGGGAAGCTCATTGAGACCAGGGCCTCATTTTCAATTAATTCAACACATTCAACACGAACATTCCAATAAAAAAAAAGTATGAAAATCTACAGGTTATAATTTCAAAACGACAATTAAATCACCACAATACATTTATATATTTAATCAAAACAAATGCAATTATTATTTAACTAATTCAATATTAGACTCCTAAACTGCCCTAGAAGCACCAGGGAATCAAGACGAAGGGAGCTCTGCAGGTTTTTCCAAAAATGATGGGGCATTAAAACTGAAGGCGGATTTACCTAATTCGGTGGAGACCCGAGGAATCTTAAGAGTTAACCAACCCTGTGAATTGGTTTGGTAACTCATGTTTTTCTACTTCATCAACAAAGTTAAGTAAGTCAGAAGCTTGTGTAGTACAGCATTTGTAAAGAACAAAGGAATAGTGAAGTGATCTACAGGACATTAATGAGGACCAGCCAACCTTTTGATACAGGATGCAGTGATGTATACATATGAATATGGCAAGTTTTAAGAGGTAGACCAATATTATTCATATAAATAGTCAAAACAGGTCCCAATATCGACCCCCTGCGGTACACCTTACGTAATATCCAGGAAACTATACTTAACACCATCAGAAATCACACATTGGATCCTGTCTGATAATTCACAAACCACTTGCAAGAAGCGGGATCCAGGTCTATTTCAGCCTACCTTTGAATGTCGAAGATCTTGGAAAAGTCAATAAATAAGGCAGCACAATGATTTTTATGATCTAAGTAATTTAACACATCATCTAAAACAAGCGTAGCAGCTGAAACGGTGCTATGTCCATGTCTAAAACCAGATTGGTGCACATTACGAATAGAGAGAGAAGTTTTAAAAGTTATTAGCTGAGAGGAAGGACAGGGATTACATATATCCTCATATATCATTTTTTCTAGTCTCAACAGCTTCTGTAGACCCCAAGTCTCCCGGCCCCTACGTCCTGAATCCCTACTGCTCCTGTAGACCCCAAGTCTCCCGGCCCCCAGGTCCTGAACCCCTACTGCTCCTGTAGACCCCAAGTCTCCCGGCCCCTACATCCTGAACCCTACTGCTTCTGTAGACCCCAAGCATCATCATCTTTACTGATAACTCCCCAGTAGACACCAGACTGCACACAGTCCTACTGCTAATTATTCTTCAAAATTCTCAAACACTTAGCTATTCACTGCTGCTTCTCTCTCTTCCCCATGCTTCTCTAGCCCATCCCCATTAGGCGTATCATTGAAGGTGTCTCCAGACTCAGCACACTGATCTGTTTAACACACCACCACTTCAGCCCTCCCCTCAACACCAGGGTCACTGACGCCCTCCTCTCTGTACGCGGCCCAGTCTCCTACTATTTACCTGACTGTCACTCACTCTGCCAGCAGCACACCCAAACAGCAGCAGAGAGAGAGAGAGAGAGAGAGAGAGAGAGAGAGAGTGAGAGAGAGAGAGAAAGTGAGACACAAATAGAAAGTAAGGCAGAACAAGAGAGAGAGAACAAGAGAGAGAGAGAACAAAAGAGAGAGTGAGAACAAAAGTGAGAGAGTGAGAGGAGGGGATGAAGAGAGGGGGGAAAGGAGAAGGAGAGAGAAGATGAGGGAGGAAGATATATGAAAAACACCAAAAAAATAGAGCGAGAGAGAGAAGGAGGGAGGGGGTTAGTCAAGCTGACAGAAACATTAAATGGCACGGAAACATTGCTGCCGAGGACAATCGAAGCGACGGAGACACCCAAAGTCATTTGTGCGTGTCATGTTCTCTACTCGTTGTTTATACAGCGATGCCTTACGTGTGGCTTTCACAGGAAACCGTGAGTGACACCCCTTCATCGACACCTATTATCATTGTCACGGCTGTCAACTTTACAGATCTCCAAGTTGATTCATGCAATTAAGACGTCATGGAGTCTCTGCGTTGATGCTATTTTAATACATGCATCTGTCATATTTCTTTCTTCCACTCCTGGTCTTTACTAGACTCTGTCTCACCACTCTGCTGTGTCTCCCTAATGGACTACTGGCTCTGTTTCGTCACGTCAGCATCTCAATTAGCTCCCTGCCTGCCGTTTGGGCGGCAGATAGCCTAGCGGTTAGAACGTTGGGCCAGTAACCGAAAGGTCACTAGTACCCGAGCCAACAAGGTGAAAAACCTGTTGATGTGTCCTTGAGCAAGTCACTTTACCCTAATTTTCTCCAGGGGCTGACCCTGTAGGTAGGCCATCATTGGAACATTGGCGTTCCAAACTCGGACGACGCTGGGCCAATTGTGCGCCGCCCTATGGGACTCTCAATCATGGCCGGTTATGATACAGTCTGGATTCGAACCAGGTTGTCTGTAGTGACGCCTCTAGCACTGAGATGCAGTATCTTAGTTACTAGTAAGTACTAACTAGAAAATCTAAAGGCTGGATAGTGATTTGTTTTCAATGTGAAGCCATGAGAGATTCTGATGCATTTGAATAATATTCATACGTAAAGAGCAATGAACAGCTAATCTGGTAGCCCTGTTTTGAGCGATTTGGAGATTTTTTCTATCTTTCTTTGCTGAAGATGACCATATAACTGGATAGTACCTAGGTGTGATAGGTGTTAGATGTGCTAGATGTTACATACTCTCAACATTTTCTTGTAATAGCAATTCCCTTACCCATCTTAATAACAATAGTATCAATGTGTTCTGACCATGATAAAGCTGCGTCCAACATGACGCCTAGTAGTTTTGTTTTTTTCACATGCTCTACAGTCGTGGCCAAAAGTTTTGAGAATGACACAAGTATTGGTCTCCACAAAGTTTGCAGCCTCAGTGTTGATGATGGCAATTTGCATATACTCCAGAATGTCATGAAGAGTGATCAGATGAATTGCAATTAATTGCAAAGTCCCTCTTTGCCATGAAAATGAACTTAATCCCCCAAAAACATCTCCACTGCATTTCAGTCCTGCCACAAAAGGACCAGCTGCCATCATGTCAGTGATTGTCTCATTAACACAGGTTAGAGTGTTGACGAGGACAAGGCTGGAGATCACTCTGTCATATTGCTGCTAGTAAGATTGCAACTAAATCAACCATTTATCGGATCATCAAGAACTTCAAGGAGAGAGGTTCAATTGTTGTGAAGAAGGCGTCAGGGTGTCCGAAAAAGTCCAGCAAGCGCCAGGACCGTCTCCTAAAGTTGATTAAGCTGCGGGATCGGGGCACCACAAGTGCAGAGCTTGCTCAGGAATGGCAGCAGGCAGGTTTGAGTGCATCTGCAAGCACAGTGAGGCGAATACTTTTGGAGGACGGCCTGGTGTCAAGAAGGGCAGCAAAGAAGCCACTTCTCTCCAGGAAAAACATCAGGGACAGACTGATATTCTGCAAAAGGTACAGGGATTGGACTGCTGAGGACTGGGGTAGAGTCATTTTCTCTGATGAATCCCCTTTCCGATTGTTTGGGCCATCCGGAAAACACCTTGTCCGGAGAAGACAAGGTGAGCGCTACCATCAGTCCTGTGTCATGCCAACAGTAAATAAAGAATGGTACATCCTCCGAGAGCAACCTCTCCCAACCATCCAAGAACAGTTTGGTGACGACCAATGCCTTTTCCAGCATGATGGACCTTGCTGGAAAAGGCACCTTGCCATAAGGTAACTAAGTGGCTCGGGGAACAAAACATCGACATTTTGGGTCCATGGCCAGGAAACTCGCAGACCTTAATCTCATTGAGAACTTGTGGTCGATCCTCAAGAGGCGGTGGACAAACAAAAACCCACAACTTCTGACAAACTCCAAGCATTAATTATGCAAGAATGGCCTGCCATCAGTCAGGATGTGGCCCGGAAGTTAATTGACAGCATGCCAGGGCGGATTGCAGAGGTCTTGAAAAAGAAGGGTCAACACTGCAAATATTTGACTCTTTGAATAAACTGAATGTCATTGTCAATGAAAGCCTTTGACACTTATGGAATACTTGTAATTATACTTCAGTGTACCATAGTAACTACTGACATAAAGATCTAAGAACACTGAAGCAGCAAACTTTGTGGAGACCAATGCCTGTGTCATTCTCAAAACTTTTGGCCACAACTGTACATGCGTTCTTTTCATCTGTCACGGTTGTGTGTGTGGAGAGACCAAGACGCAGTGCAGGGATAGTAGTTCGACATTCCTTTTTTATTTACTATGTATTCAAATTAGGAGAACGAACTACACAACACAAACAAACATACTCCACAAACTTAATATCCAAAATGAAACACGACAATATTAACGTAATGTGGCAACTCACTTGTGACTGGAGGAATAACGACCCACACAAAGGTGTAGGACATACAAACATATATAGGATCCCTAATTAGAGACAATGCGGTGCAGCTGCCTCTAATTAGGGATCCAACCCAAAACCCACACAGAAACAGAAATGAAAGATACTGTCAGACTCTGACCATAGCTACATAGAGAAGCAAATAGGCCTGACATCATCAACAAATTCAATTGGGGATCATCAGCAAGCATATAGAGTTGAAGTCCGAAGTTTACATACACTTAGGTTGAAGTCATTAAAACTCATTTTGAAACCACTCCACAGAGTTAGGACATCTACTTTGTGTATGACACAAGGAATTCTTCCAACAATTGTTTACAGATTATTTCACTTATAATTCACAATATCACAATTCCAGTGGGTCAGAAGTTTACATACACTAAGTTGACTGTGCCTTTAAACAGCTTGGAAAATTCCATAAAATTATGTCATGGCTTTAGAAGCTTCTGATAGGCTAATTGACATCATTTGAGTCAATTGGAGGTGTACCTGAGGATGTATTTCAAGGCCTACCTTCAAACTCAGTGCCTCTTTGCTCAACATCATGGGAAAATCAAAAGAAATCAGCCAAGACCTCTGAAAAAATATTGTAGACCTCCACAAGTCTGGTTCATCCTTGGGAGCAATATCCAAACGCCTGAAGGTACCACGTTCATCTGTACAAACAATAGTACACAAGTATAAACACCATGGGACCACGCAGCATACCACTCAGGAAGGAGATGCGTTCTGTCTCCTAGAGATTGTTGTGGAAAATCTTCCCTCTTTCTCTCAAAAATAAAGCACTCTAAAAGTTTGGAAAAGTAACATAGACTTTTATTGCCCATAATGATAGACGGTATAGGCGGCTTGTACTTCCTCAGCTTTGCCTTACACTTCCATCCCGCCCTACGTCCACGCCATCGCCTTTTCAACTCATCCGGAATATAGAACTTTTCCCTGGGGTGCAGCAGCGCTGCGTGTTCTAAATCCAGGAGCTGTTGACGACTCCTGTAGACGTTCAGCTGCGAGAAAAATAAAACGTCCCTCAGTCCCATCGGGAATCGAGCCTAATGTTTTTTACTGAGACTTGGCTGAACGATAACATCCCCATAGAGAACGTCACTATCGGCAGGTTCCGGACCATCAGAGCAGACAGGGATAGCGTTTCTTCTGGTAAGAGCAAGGGTGGGGGGCTGGTTTTATTATTTAACAACAGATGGTGTAATCCGAGCCATATTACTCTTAAGGAAGAGATTTGTAGCCCGGACATTGAGCTGTTAGCCGTTAGCCTGAGACCCTACTATTTGCAGAGGGAATTCACGGCGGCCATTGCTGTTATTGTTTACATCCCGCCCTCCGCTGACGTAAACACAGCGTGTGACGTCATCCACTCTGTTATCGCGAGGTTACAGACAGCGCATCCCAGTGTTTTCTTTGCCATTTCGGGGGATTTTAACCATGCATCTCGCTGCCCACGTTCAAACAGTTTGTGATGTGCCCAACCAGGAATAACACAACTCTGGACTTGTTATATGCTAATGTGAAGGACGCATGCAACTCTACTGCACTCCCTCCCCTCGGTAGATCGGATGACATCCTTGTCCACCTCACTCCACTCTACAGGCCTTTGGTCCAACAGCAGCCTGCGACCACCAGGACCATTAGGAGATGGTCCCCGGAGGCGAATGAGGACCTACAGGACTGCTTTGAAACAACAGACTGGGATGTGCTCTGTGAGGCTCATGGGGAGGACATCGATGGACTTACTGACTGCATAACGGACTATATCAATTTTTGTGTAGACAACACTGTACCCACCAGGAAGGTACAAATAATAAACCCTGGGTCACCAGCGACCTGAAGGCCCTGCTGAATGAGAAGAAGAGGGACAAGGACTAATTGAAATGCGTCCAGAGGGAGCTGAAGTTGCGGATTGCTGAGGGGAAGAGAGGGTATAAGGAGAAGATGGAGGACAAGCTGAGGCAGAGCCAGGTGAGAGAGGTGTGGAAGGGTATGAGAAATATCACTGGCTTCAAAAAGTCAAACAGTGGGCAGACGGAGGGGACCCAGGACAGAGCCAATGAGCTGAACCAATTTTTTTACAGGTTTGATACTGGCCCTGTCCACCTCCCTTCCAGCTCCCCAGGCCACACACCCTCACGGCTGTCCAACCCCCACTTTGCTCAAAACACCTCTGAGAAAATCAGCGACCCCACTTCCACCCCTGCTCCCTCTGGACTGATCCTCAACACCCCCCTTCCCCCCACCTCCCCACCTGGGCTGGCTTTCACCACCAACCAAGTGAAGAGAGAGCTGGAGAGACTACATCAGTGGAAAGCGGCGGGGATCAATAAAGTATCTATCTATCTATCTATCTATCTATCTATCTATCTATCTATCTATCTATCTATCTATCTATCTATCTATCTATCTATCTATCTATCTATCTATCTATCTATCTATCTATCTATCTATCTATCTATCTATCTATCTATCTATCTATCTATCTATCTATGACATAGAGCTATCAGTTGGGATCATAGAATTCCTCAACGTGTCCACTTTGCCTGTAAAATATTCTTTAAAGTAGTTTGCGATGTTGATATCTATCGGGAGGTGAGAGTGGGTGTGAGGGATTCTACAGGCTCTACAGCGTTAACAAGGTGATATCCATGGAGAAGTGTGAGGGGGTGTGAGGGATTCTACAGGCTCTACAGCGTTAACAAGGTGATATCCATGGAGAAGTGTGAGGGGGTGTGAGGGATTCTACAGGCTCTACAGCGTTAACAAGGTGATATCCATGGAGAAGTGTGAGGGGTTCTACAGGGTCTACAGCTGTAACGACTACTCTACCTACCTCGAAGGTGCCCCGCCCGTCCCGGCGTTTCACCTCACCGGTGTACTAACCACCTGCATGAGAACGATGGCAGCAACGTACACACACACACACACCTGAGTCCAATCACCTCATTGCACACTCACACACGCACACACACCTGCTTCCACTCACTTAATTACCACACCCTATTTAAGTTACCCTGTGATTCCTTTCTATGTGTATTATTGTTTTGTGCATGTTATCGCAGATTAAAAGGCAATATACCAATATTTTAGGTTTTCTTGTTTTTCTTTTTTTCAACCTCACCGTCCTCACACCGTCACAACACCGTTGACAAGGTGATATCCATAGGAGGTGAGAGAGGGCGTGATGGGGTTCTACAGGGTCTACAGCGTTAACAAGGTGATATCCATGTTCTCCTGGGGGTTCACATTATAGAGAAGAAATAAGTTGTTACCTCCAAGCCTCCACATATTTTGAACAGGGGTGAAAGTTACTCTGTGTGTGTGTGTGCGTGTGTGTGTGTGTGCCTACGTTTGTGAGTGCGAGCATTGGGTGTGTGTGTGCGTGTGTGTCAGAGCTGTCTCATTCTGCTGTAAGAACCTTCTCCTCACACTCCAGCACCAGAGGGAGTGGATTTGGTTACAGCTTAATGGGTCAGGAAACAGTCAAGACAATCCTTCCCTGGCGGACTCTGCCCCAACGTAACCCATCCCGTGCCACACAGCCCAGCCAACCTGGTGTAACCTCCCCTGAAACAGGAGATATGGCTTGTGTCCCAAATGGTAGTGAACTAGGGCTCTAGTCAAAAGTAGTGAACTATACAGGGAATAGGGTGCCATTTGGGACACAAAAATGGGGAATGGAGGGGGTTGCGGAGGGTCATGTGTACTGGGTTGTGTTTAATTCTTGGCAAAAGTTCCCTCCCCTCTAACCTAGTTTAAGACGGAAACTAGGCGGAGCTATTTCTTACACCTACCTAGTTGTCTCAGATCCATGAAGAGAAGTGAAGGAGTGCAGAGGGGAGGGAACGCCTTCTTATAATGAAATGCAGCCATGGAGTTGTTCTCTGTAGCCTGAAATCCCTGCTCAGATCCAGCTTAGGTCTTGTGTCAGAGTGCACAACATGCAGAGTGACCTTCTATAGCATAGTCAATGTAGAGATGGAGAGAAAACAGAGGGAACGTGTAGAGGTGAGGGGTGGAAAGTGAGGAGTATGTTGTATGAGGCACACAGTGGAACTAAAATGGTCAGCATTGTGGTTTGTTTATGTTCCCCAGTACCCCGCCTCCACACTCCATTCTCCCTTTCATCATCATTACACACCACGCACTCGCACGCACACACACACACACACACACACACACACACACACACACACACACACACACACACACACACACACACACACACACACACACACACACACACACACACACACACACACACAACCTGCCCTCATGCTGGTCCAGCACTGACACAGGTCTTTACCACCAACTTGAATTCAACAGTCATCAGAACCCTGTCTCTGTCACATTACAGTCTCCCACACTGTCTGGGTTGACTGTTGTTTCTGTTGATGATGAAGATGTTATCTGTTTGCTCAGTGACAAAGCAGTGCTACAAGTCAACATTGTATGTCATGGCATTTCTCCGGCCTTGTCAATACAAGACAAACCTACTACTGTTTCTATATTTAAAGTGGAATGTCTTGGCCAGGATTCAGTCAAACGCAGGTTGTATCCAATCATACAGGGCATGACATTTGACTTCAGGCTACAACCCGCATTTGACTAATCCCAGCCAAGACATTCAGAGACTGGCAAGAATTCTAGCAGTAACAGTAATAACACAACTGTAGTTATATAACCGGTTCTAAACAATTGCGAAGTGTACAGTACATAAAGAAAAGTATGAATGATAGATTGAATGGGACCTTGACAACCTGAGTGACCTTGACAACCTGAGTGACCTTGATTGACAACCTGAGTGACCTTTACAACCTGAGTGACCTTAACAACCTGAGTGAGCGAGCAGCCTGACGGGCAAGTGAGAGAAAGACAGAGTGAGATACCGAATGAGTGACACTGACTGGCAGTGAGTAAGTGAGAGCTGTAAACTTTATTTGCAGTTTAATAAAATACTGTACGCAATCTCTCTCTCTTTTCCTCTCTTTCCCCGGGTAGAGGAGTTAGTCTTTCCACTTTCCATAACCCCTCTATCCCTGCATCCCTCCACCCGTCTATCCCTCTGCCCGCACTATCCTTTAGCCATCCTTGACCTAATAGTGAGCTGCCTTTGACAGAGGTGTTTTCGAGGTTGATTGCATGTCCAGCTAAGTGCTTTTCTGAAGAGGTAGGCAGGGCTGTAAATGAAAGCTAAGTGGTCAGAGAGTGTCAGAAACAGTTCAGTACAAAGCAGTTCATATACTTACGGTTGAGTTGCTTGAGTTCAATCATTAGATTTTTTCTATCATAGTTATTTTTTTCAGTCTACCTTCCCCTCATCTAACCTCATAACATCCTAACCTTTACAGTGTCTGTTTTAGGACACCCTTCCCTGACTCTCATACACACACGGTTCCAGAGACTGCATGGTACTCAGCTCAAACTCCGTAACTCACTTCTAGCACCATGCCACTCAGTGCCCCTAATAACTAAGTACTGTCTCTATAACTACATGCTGTCACTTTACCAACTGACTCCAGATCAGCTAATACATTCTTAAAGACAGTAATTATCTCAACATTTACATAAGGCTTCCCATTAATACTGCAGTAGATCTCATGGGGCGTTTTAATTCAAAGTTATGCACCTCTCCCTGCACCCTGGGAGGGATTTTGAGTGCATGTTAGATGCTGGTCGTTAACCTTTCTTTCTTTCTTTCTTTCTTTTTTCTTTTTTCTTTTTTCTTTTTTCTTTTTTCTTTCTTTCTTTCTTTCTTTCTTTCTTTCATTCTTTTATTTCTATTTCAAATGGATGAGAGCATCACAACGAAGGTGATCCCACGGAGCACAGCTTGCTAAATTGGCTCCAAATAACATAAAGAATGGTCCGTGTGCAGTTTGTTTTTCAGTGTAGCACAGAGCGCTGTATTACCTGTAATACGTGCAGGCAGTAGTGCACAGAGCGCTGTATTACCTGTAATACGTGCAGGCAGTAGTGCACAGATTGCTGTATTACCTGTAATACGTGCAGGCAGTAGTGCACCGATTGCTGTATTACCTGTAATACGCGCAGGCAGTGGTGCACAGCCTAAAGCCTTATCTTCTACAGAGAGGAAGATTATCTCAGGCTGGGTCTCAGTGTGGGGCCTGGGCTTCTCATATTAATGCCCCCAACACCAAGACTTTTAACAGGTTCGATACAGTCCCTGTCCACCTCCACTCCAGCTCCCCAGACCACACACCCTCACGGCTGTCTCACCCCCACTTTGCTCACAACACCTCTGTTGAGACAATCAGCGGCCCCCTCCCCACCTCCGCCCCCGCTGGACTGATCTGCAACACCTCCCTTCCCCCCACCTCTGGACTGATCCTCAACACCCCCCTTCCTCCCACCTCCCCACCTGGGCTGGCTTTCACCACCAACCATGTGAAGAGAGAGCTGGAGAGACTACATAAGTGGAAAGCGGCGGGCCCTGATGGCATCAGCCCAAGGGTGCTTAGGGTCTGTGCTGACCAACTGTGTGGAATACTCCAGCGACGCTTCAACCTTAGCCTGAGCCTAGAAAGGGTCCCTGTGCTGTGGAAAACATCCTGCCTCATCCCAGTGCCCAAGAAGGTGCACCCCACTGTCCTGAATGACTTCAGACCTGTAGCGCTAACATCCCACATCATGAAGACCCTGGAAAGGTCCCCCTTTCTGTTCACCCTCTACACCTCGGACTTCAGATATAACTCTGAAACATTCCACCTACAGAAGTTCTCGGATGACTCCGTAGTTGTAGGGTGCATCAGGGGTGGGCAGGAGGAGGAGTGCAGGAGCACAATCAATGACTTTGTGGTGTGGTGTGAGCAGAACCACCTTCAGCTCAACATCAGCAAAACAAAGGAGATGGTGGTGGACTTCAGGAGAACCAAGGCCCAACTGACTGCAGTCCCTATACAGGGGTTGGATGTGTAAATGGTTGGGTCATACAAGTTCCCAGGAGTCCATATGGACAACAGGCTGGAATGGGCTGGTTATACCATGGCTCTGTACAAAAAGGGCCAGAGCCGACTCTAATTTCTGAGGAGGCTCAGGTCCTTCAATGCGTGCAGTAAACTACTGCATACTTTCTACCAGTCTGTGGTGCCAGTGCCATCTTTTTTGCAGTGGTGTGCTGAGGCACCAACATAAAGGCCGGTGATGCTTCTTGGGTAAATAAGATGATCAGGAAGGCTGGGGATTAGCCTTGACACTCTAGAGGAGGTGGTGGAGAGAGGGATCCTGGCCAAACTGCTGGCCATCATGGACAACGTCACCCACCCTCTGCATGCCATGGTTACGATGCAGAGAAGCACTTTCAGTCACAGACTGATCCCATCACGGTGTGCCAGAGAGCGCTACAGGAGGTCCTTTCTGCCGGTGGCTATTAGACTATTTAACGCCTCACCGGGGTGCCTTGCCGTCGGCAATATAGACCTGGAACTGTTGGGGTGTTAGGACCTAATTTAACAATTGTGCATCCATCCGTGAGTAACTCTGGTCTGTAATCACTCTGGACTTATTCATGTACAGTTGTTATATCACGTGCAATATTGTAAGTTATTATTGGACTGAACTTACGTAGTCATTCACTCAGGAAGAAATTTCCCCTCGGGGATCAATAAAGTATCTATCTATCTATCTATCTATCTATCTATCTGTCCGTCCGTCCGTCCCTATCTGTCTGTCTGTCTGTCTGTCTGTCTGTCTGTCTGTCTGTCTGTCTGTCTGTCTGTCTGTCTGTCCGTCCGTCCGTCCGTCCGTCCGTCCGTCCGTCCGTCCGTCCGTCCGTCCGTCCGTCCGTCCGTCCGTCCGTCCGTCCGTCCGTCCGTCCGTCCGTCCGTCCGTCCGTCCGTCCGTCCGTCCGTCCGTCCGTCCGTATCTATCTATCTATCTATCTATCTATCTATCTATCTATCTATCTATCTATCTATCTATCTATCTATCTATCTATCTATCTATCTATCTATCTATCTATCTATCTATCTATCTATCTATCTATCTATCTATCTATCTATCTATCTATCTATCTATCTATCTATCTATCTATCTCTCTATCATCTATCTATGCTGTTCCCTCATTCCCTTTCCCTGTCTCCCCTCTCCCTGTCTTCAGTCCCGCTTCTCCTCAATTCCCCCATGTCCTGTCCTCGTCTAGTCTCCTAAAATCCCCATCCCCACCACATCTCCTTGAATTCTAGTTGTCTTTTTTAATGTGAAGGTGTTCTGTGTATAGAATATAGATCACCTCTCCTGCTTTCCCTCCCCACCTTCCAGTTTCTCTTCTGTTGCTATGCCACAGGCTGACAGAAAACCTGCCATTCTCTTCTCTGTAGGCCATTTGCTCTTTAGATTTACTGTGTGCCAGCACACCGTCCCAGCAGCCAATAGAGAGCTCAGTGGAGGAATCTTAATTTGGTTGAGATCCATAGCTGAACCAATGGGTCGTCTCTGTTAATGTCAGCGCTTGTTAGTCAGTCAGGGCTCCTGGGTTGGAGGTTGGACTCTGGGCCTATCTGTTCTCACGGTAAAGCTCTTCAAGGTGAACTAGTGTATTCCCCAGGTAAAGTGTAAGTCTGAGCAATATGACATCTTGTCACGGTGCGCATTAATGGGACGGTAAACGGAGCGCTGGTGGAGCGTCATTCCTTTATTATTTTGGAGTTGGACTCACGAAGCACAAAATACATAAAAGGAGATGACTTACAAACAAAACACGAGTAACAACGAAAAACACTGTGACTCACTTGCTCTCTGATACACGAAGCAGACAAGCAGGAACAATGATCCACACACAGGTGGAAATGTGTGGAGCTTATATATTATCCCCAATCAGAGACAACGCTAGACAGCTGTCTCTGATTGGGGATGATAATCTCCCTAGTTAGGGTGTGATGACTTGGTTGTGTGCCTCTCTCCTCCCCTAGGTGGGAGTAAGAGGCCTTACCACAACCAAGCCATCACAGTACCCCCCCCCCCAAGGTGCGGACTCCCGATCGCACAAAAATCCCCCCTCTCCTGAAAGAAAAAAAAAATGTCCAAAAAACTAGGGGGGACATGGCGGGGTACTGAGATGGTTGCTGGTGGAGGCTCCGGTTCTGGTTCCGGGCGTGGCGCAAGCTCTGAGAGTAGCTTCTCTCTTACCTCTCTGTTGCACGCCCGGTCCAGTCCGGACCCCAGCGCGATGGTTCCCCTCTCAGTACTCCCGCCATTTACCAAGTCCTGTCTGGACCCTGGTGTGGGAGCCCTCGACCCTGGAGAGGGGCTGACCACCGGCCCCGGACTGGGCACCGGTGGAGCGGACTGCTCCGGCACTGGAGCGACGCATACGACCGGCCCCGGACTGGGCACCGGTGGAGCGGACTGCTCCGTCATTGGAGCGACGTAGACGACCGGCCCCGGACTGGGCACCGGTGGAGCGGACTGCTCTGGCACTGGAGCGACGCAGACGACCGGCCCCGGACTGGGCACCGGTGGAGCGGACTGCTCCAGCACTGGAGTGACGCAGACGGCCGGACCCGGATGGGGCTCCGGTGGAGGTTCAGGTCTGCTCACCTTCCCCGGAGCTCTCGGGCTGCTGACCCTCCCCGGGGACCTGGGGCTGCTGACCGTCACCGGGGACCTCGGGCTGCTGACCGTCACCGGGGACCTCGGGCTGCTGACCGTCACCGGGGACCTCGGGCTGCTGACCGTCACCGGGGACCTCGGGCTGCTGACCGTCACCGGGGACCTCGGGCTGCTGACCGTCACCGGGGACCTCGGGCTGCTGACCGTCACCGGGGACCTCGGGCTGCTGACCGTCACCGGGGACCTCGGGCTGCTGACCGTCACCGGGGACCTCGGGCTGCTGACCGTCACCGGAGGCCTCGGGGTGCTGACCTTCACAGGAGGCCTCGGGCTGCTGACCTTCTCCGGAGGTCTCGGGCTGCTGACCTTCTCCGGAGGTCTCGGGCTGCTGACCTTAACAGGAGGCCTCAGACTGCTGACCTTTACAGGAGACCTCAGGCTGCTGACCGTCACAGGAGGCCTCGGGCTGCTGACCTTCTCCGGAGACCTCAGGCTGGATGCCGTGCCCACCCTGGGCACCGACGCAGAGGTGGTCTTCAGCCCTGCAGCTGGTCTGGCTGTCGGCCCCAGACTGGGCACCGACACGCTATGGAGCTCCTGCTCCACAGCGGGACTGAACGTCGTGCCCACCCTGGGCACCGACGCAGAGATGGTTCCCAGCCCTCTGGTGGGGCTGGCTGTCGGCCCCAGACTGGGCACCGACGCGCTATGGAGCTCCTGCTCCACAGCGGGGCTGAACGTCGTGCCCACCCTGGGCACCGACGCAGAGATGGTTTCCAGCCCTCTGGTGGGGCTGGCTGTCGGCCCCAGACTGGGCACCGACGCGCTATGGAGCTCCTGCTCCACAGCGGGGCTGAACGTCGTGCCCACCCTGGACACCGATGCAGAGATGGTTTCCAGCCCTGTGGTTGGGCTGGCTGTCGGCCCCAGACTGGGCACCGACACGCTATGGAGCTCCTGCTCCACAGCGGGACTGAACGTCGTGCCCACCCTGGGCACCGACGCAGAGATGGTTCCCAGCCCTCTGGTGGGGCTGGCTGTCGGCCCCAGACTGGGCACCGACGCGCTATGGAGCTCCTGCTCCACAGCGGGGCTGAACGTCGTGCCCACCCTGGGCACCGACGCAGAGATGGTTTCCAGCCCTCTGGTGGGGCTGGCTGTCGGCCCCAGACTGGGCACCGACGCGCTATGGAGCTCCTGCTCCACAGCGGGGCTGAACGTCGTGCCCACCCTGGACACCGATGCAGAGATGGTTTCCAGCCCTGTGGTTGGGCTGGCTGTCGGCCCCAGACTGGGCACCGACACGCTATGGAGCTCCTGCTCCACAGCGGGACTGAACGTCGTGCCCACCCTGGGCACCGACGCGGAGATGGTTTCCAGCCCTGTGGTTGGGCTGGCTGTCGGCCCCAGACTGGGCACCGACACGCTATGGAGCTCCTGCTCCACAGCGGGGCTGAACGTCGTGCCCACCCTGGGCACCGACGCAGAGAGGGTTTCCAGCCCTGTGGTGGCGACCGTCGCGGTAGCCTCCGTGCGAGGGGTAGGCACGGGGCGTACTGGACTGGGGACACGCACCATAGGTCTGGTGCGAGGAGCTGGCACGGGTCGCACCGGGCTGGAGATACGCACCATAGGTTGGGTGCGAGGAGTAGGCACAGACCGTACCGGGCTGGGGGAACGCACCACTGGTCTGGTGCGAGTAGCTGGAACGGGCTGTACCTGGCTGGGGAAACGCACCGTTGGGTCGGTGCGTTGAGCTGGCTCGGGTCGCGCCGGGCTGGGGAAACGCACCATAGGTTGGGTGCGAGGAGCAGGCACAGACCGTACCGGGCTGGGGAAACGCACCACTGGTCTGGTGCGAGTAGCTGGAACGGGCTGTACCTGGCTGGGGAAACGCACCGTAGGTTGGGTGCGAGTAGCAAGCACAGACCGTACCGGGCTGGGGGAACGCACCACTGGTCTGGTGCGAGTAGCTGGAACGGGCTGTACCTGGCTGGGGAAACGCACCGTTGGGTCGGTGCGTTGAGCTGGCACAGGTCGCACCGGGCTGGGGAAACGCACCATAGAGCTGGTGCGCGGAGCAGGCGCGGGCCGTACCGGGCTATTGTTGCGCACCGATGGTTTGGTGCGCTGAGTCGGTCTCCTCCTCCTCCGACTCTGGACCGGCGCTGGAGGCACCGGACTGGGAACTGACGCTGGAGCACGACTGTGCCTGTCGTCCCTACTCCAACGCCAATCCCCATCCTGTGAGGGTTCCTCCGGGAACCCCCACGAGTGAGGGAACAGAAGCACATCGCCGTCGTCTTCCTCCGACTCCTCTCTGTACTCCTGCTCCCACGGCTGTAGGGGCTCCTCCTGGAACCCCCACGAGTGCAGTGGTCGGGGCTCTTCTCCCTCGATCCCCAACCACCCCCATAGCCCCCCCCCAAAATCAGTTTGAGGGGTTTTCTGGGCTCCAGGCTGGTCCTCAGTTCTAGCCCGGTGACGTGTCCTCCGTCGTCGGCGCCTCGACTGCTCCGGACCCCAGCCTTCCTCCACCGCATGATAATGGTAGACATCCTCTCTCGATAATTTACCCATATCATAGAGGATGTCTACCAATGTCTGCTCTCGCTGCGTCCCAGGGTGGTGGATCATTCTGTCACGGTGCGCATTAATGGGACGGTAAACGGAGCGCTGGTGGAGCGTCATTCCTTTATTATTTTGGAGTTGGACTCACGAAGCACAAAATACATAAAAGGAGATGACTTACAAACAAAACACGAGTAACAACGAAAAACACTGTGACTCACTTGCTCTCTGATACACGAAGCAGACAAGCAGGAACAATGATCCACACACAGGTGGAAATGTGTGGAGCTTATATATTATCCCCAATCAGAGACAACGCTAGACATCACACATCTGAGTATATAGTCAATTTCACAGTAATGAGCAGTGAGAGGTATGGACCAATGTGGTTGCTGTGTCATACCCAAGTGTGCACTAGAATTAAGTTAACTTTATCAGAACACACCCTCCCTCCCTCCCTCCCTCCCACACTCACACTTACAAATTGTTTTGTTATAAATAGCCCTTTACACAGCAAGTGCTAAGGGTGTGTCCCAAATGACATCCCACTCCCTTTATAGTGCACTACTTTTGACCAGAGCCATATGGGCCCCTGGTCAAAAGTAGTGCACTATGTAGGGAAATGGGTGCTGATTAAACAGATTAAAACGTGTGAGTCGGGAAAGTATGGAGAGAAGTGCTGATTGAGTCCAACCACAGTGGGCCTTTTCTCATGAGGGTGTTAAAAATAATCAAATGGCTTGATTGCTGACTGATAGAAACCTAGAGGTTGTGTGTGTGTGTGTGTGTGTGTGTGTTCTTATTATCATGTGGATGTGCAAGCATATGTGTTTCTCTTTGTGCGTGCCTGCATCTGAAGTGTTAAACAATAGCTGGCCTTAAAGGAGTGTCTCTGATACATGGGGGTGCTGATGTCTTATCATGTCATGTCTCAGACGTCCTGTAGCTCTGCTGTCTGTCTGGCTTTGCTGGGAGGATCTGTGACTCTGTTTACTGATGGACATACTGTATACTTTATGAGGTCCCTGTCAGAAGGTGGTTGATACAGTAATGTGTTTGTCTTGAGTTATGCTGTGTTTATGTTTTCTCTCTTGACTTCTACCAACTCTGCCTCACACACACACACACACACACACACACACACACACACACACACACACACACACACACACACACACACACACACACAGGAATGCCTGCACACACGCACATGCTCTTTCTCTCTCTCCTTCACTCTCTCTCTCTCCTTCACTCTCTCTCATTCTCTCTCTTTCTCTCTCTCCTTCACTCTCTCTTTTCTCTCTCTCTTCTTCACTCTCTCTCTCTCCTTCACTCTCTCCCTTTCTCTCTCTCTCTCTCTCTCTCTCTCTCTCTCTCTCCTCTCTCTCTCTCTCTCTCTCTCTCTCTCTCTCTCTCTCTCTCTCTCTCTCTCTCTCTCTCTCTCTCTCTCTCTCTCTCTCTCTCTCCTCTCTCTCTCTCTCTCTCTCTCTCTCTCTCTCTCTCTCTCTCTCTCTCTCTCTCTCTCTCTCTCTCTCTCTCTCTCTTGCTCTCTTTCTCTCTCTTTGTCTCTCTCTTTATCACTCTCCTCAGTTGTGTTCCTGGTTGTTTGACACAACACCTCATCCTCTCCCTCCACACTCGTCCCTCCGCCCACATCAGCCCATATTAATGGCCCCGGGTTGTCGTAGTGATTTGAAGGTCATAGTTGGCTTGTTGAGTGGTGAGTGAGGTTTGGGACGTCACAGGAGAGAGAGAGAGAGGAGAGGGGGCATTGTTAGAAGGAGGGGGAACATACGTTGCCCTGACACCTTGTTCTGATCTGCAAGTCAGATAGTTACCTTCACTATAAAGACACACACACTCACATTGGTATGCACATTCAGGCATACATCAATGAACCCACACACAAACACATGCATACACGGACACACACACACCCACACACACACACGCACACACACACACACACACACACACACACACACACACACACACACACACACACACACACACACACACACACACACACACCACACACACACACACACACACACACACACACACACTTACCCTCAACTCCCCCGTGACTACACCCTCACAGAGCATAAACACACCATTGCTCTATTACAACCAGAGACAGAAACAACAACAGAAGGTCTACAGAAGGAGATTATTGTTAAGTGCTGATTCCACATCATAGCAATACTACATTTCATGTAATAACCCACATTCTTAATTTATATCAAAGTGAAATGTAACTGCATTTTCTGCATATGTATGACAATCAGCTGCCTCAAAAATGTTATTGGAAAATACGAGAAGTGAACGCTCGTCTCTCTCTCTCTCTCTCTCTCTCTCTCTGCTGTGTGTCTTTGAGGCTCTTATTGATGGTGACTTGGCTTTGTAAATCCTTATCTAGACAGTCAGTATTTTCTCAGAGAAATGAAAGGGGATGCACAGCACTAGCTTCTCAGTGATGGAATGAAATAAAAATAAGCACTCTCTCTGTCTCTGTCTCTGTCTCTGTCTCTCTCACACACACAACTTACTTTCTAATAACATTGCCAGACAGAGGAGAGACACAAATAACTGAGAGAAAACAGCCGTAACTTCCTCAGCACAGAGACAGAACATGTCATGCCGAGGAACATGTTGGCTTTACTCAGTATGTGGTCGAATGGATTTACACTCTTAGAGAACCTAAAATAGTTATTTGGCTTGTATACCACAAACAGCAATACAGTTTTTACAACAAAAGATAAATGGCTTAAACATTCTTTCTCCTATTTCATGACCAATAAATTGATTAATGATGCAGTTGTCATGTTTGAATAGTAGGAGAGAGGCAATGTGTACTGAGGCTTTGTTGACATGACTGTCTGGTCGATGACAAATCAGTCTGAGTGTCAGACTCTGAAATCAACTACACTGTTATTGAGAAGGCCACATTAAGGTCACAATGACCCAGAGAGGGACACACTCCTTTATTGGCCCATAATTAAAACAAAATGAAACTTTACTTATTTTTAACGGACCTAGAAAGTTAGTTCCAAGCCCCCCTCCTCGTCCACTGTACATAGAACCCCCCTGACGCCCCACACCCCTACAAAGTCATGCTCCAGTGTGAGCCGAACCTGCACCAGTGAGAGAAAGAGAGGGAAATAGACAAAGAAAGAGATAGAAACAGGAAAGGGAGAGAGAGCGAGACAGAGGTCCAGAGAGGAACAAGAGAGAAAGAGAGAAAGAAAGAGGGAGACAACAACAAGAGAATAGATGTACATCCTTATCAACATCAGAGAGGATATATGTACATTCCTGTTAACATCAGAGAGGATATATGTACATCCTATGAACATCAGAGAGGATATACTGTATGTACAACTCTATTAACATCAGAGAGAATATATGTACATCCCTATCAACATCAGAGAGGATATATGTACATCCCTATCAACATCAGAGAGGATATATGTACAACTCTACTAACATCAGAGAGGATATATGTACATCATTATCAACATAAGGGAGAATATATGTACAACTCTATTAACATCAGAGAGGATGGATGTAACTCTAACTACTTAGAGTACATGTCCTCTAACTACTTCACCAGGGTCCTCCTGGGTCTGTGGTCTAACTACTGCCCCAGGGCCACAGGAATTTGATGTGACCTCGGTAGAACAGAGAGGGAGACATGGGGAATTGATGTGACCTTGGTAGAACAGAAATAACTTATATCTTACGCACTTTTAGCTATTTAGGAATTTCTCTGCGATCGACCTGTATAGTATAGTTAACCATGCAACTACTCCTTATTTATCTATATCAACTTGCAATATTTGTATCATTTGTTTTCACCTAACACTCTGTAACAATGTATAGTGTACATATTCTGTCAGGCTCTGGCCATAGAGAAGCCTATTGCTTCTCTATAATTCTATGGTCAGAGTCTGGCAGTTCTAAATGTTCTACGTCTGTGTGGTGTTGTGTGTGGGATCCCTAATTAGAGGCAGCTGCTATGCATTGTCTCTAATTAGGGATACTACTTATATGTGTATGACCCACTCCATAGGCGTGGTTCATTGTCTGATCGTCCGTTCATGTAAGTGTGTTTCCTTTTGTTATATCGTGTTATTTTGTGTAGTTCACGTCAAGTCTAGATTATTAAATAAATGATGTCGAACTATCGCTGCGCTGCTCCTTGGTCCATTTATACACCCGAGCGTGACAGAATTAACCACCAATCGACCAAGCAGCGCAATTTGGGAGAAAAGGAGAAGAGGACAGCGTCAAAATCGGGGAGCAGGAGAAAAAGGAGCCCGTAGGCAACCCCAAGAAAATTTCGGGGGGGGGGGCTATGGGGGTGGTCTGGCCGCGAAGAAGACGCGACAGTACCACTCCCCATGTGGAATACGGTGAGAAAGGAGGAAGAGGCATACCTAATGGGAGTTTATAGGAGTATCATGGAGCTGTGTAGGTGAAATTGGGAGGAGTGCGAGAGCGAAAGGAAGGAGCTGGAGTTAAAGGTGCCCACGGTGTGCATCCCCAGTCCGGGTCGTTCGGTGCCAACATCCCACGCCGAGTCTCCAGTACGCCTCTCCAGTCCGGTATGTTCCATGCCGGCTTTCCAAATTCGCCCTGAAGTGCGTGTCACCAATCCGGTGCAACCTATACCGGCTTCACGCATCAGGGCTCCAGTGCCAGAACAGTCCGCTACACCGGTGCCCAGTCCGGGTCCGGCCGTCTGCTACACTCCAGTGCCAGAGCAGTCCGCTCCACCGGTACCCAGTCCGGGTCCGGCCATCTGCTACACTCCAGTGCCAGAGCAGTCCGCTCCACCGGTGCCGGCTCCACGCACCAGGCCTCCTGTGCGTCTCTCCAGTCCGGTAAGCCCAGTGCCGGCTCCCCGCACTCACCCTGAAGTGAGTGTCACCAGTCCGGTGCCATCTGTGCCGGCTCCACGCACCAGGCCTCCAGTGCGTCTCTCCAGTCCGGTCTGTTCCATGCCGGCTCCCCGCACTCGCCCTGAAGTGTGTGTCACCAGTCCTGTGCCATCTGTGCCGGCTCCACGCACCAGGCCTCCAGTGCATCTCTCCAGTCCGGTATGTTCCATACCGGCTCCCCGCACTCGCCCTGAAGTGCGTGTCACCAGTCCGGTGCCACCTGTGCCGGCTCCACGCACCAGGCCTCCAGTGCGCCTCTCCAGCCCGGGGTCCAGTGCCGGCTCCATGCACCCGACCGCCGGTGCGCCTCCCCAGTCCGGTACGTCCAGTGCTGCCTCCCCGCACCCGACCTCCAGTGCGTGCGCCCAGCCAGGTGCCTCCAGTGCCGGCTCCACGCACCCGACCGCCGGTGCCCCTCCCCAGTCCGGTTCGTCCCGTGCCGGCTCCCCGCACCCGACCTCCAGTGCGTGCGTTCAGCCAGGTGCCTCCAGTGCCGGCTCTGGTAGTTCTATATGTTCTACGTCTGTGTGGTGTTGTGTGTGGGATCCCTAATTAGAGGCAGCTGCTATGCATTGTCTCCTATCTATCTATCTATCTATCTATCTATCTATCTATCTATCTATCTATCTATCTATCTATCTATCTATCTATCTATCTATCTATCTATCTATCTATCTATCTATCTATCTATCTATCTATCTACAGTGGGGAGAACAAGTATTTGATACACTGCCGATTTTGCAGGTTTTCCTACTTACAAAGCATGTAGAGGTCTGTCATTTTTATCATAGGTACACTTCAACTGTGAGAGACGGAATCTAAAACAAAAATCCAGAAAATCACATTGTATGATTTTTAAATAATTAATTTGTATTTTATTGCATGACATAAGTATTTGATCACCTACCAAACAGTAAGAATTCCGGCTCTCACAGACCTGTTCGTTTTTCTTTAAGAAGCCCTCCTGTTCTCCACTCCTTACCTGTATTAACTGCACCTGTTTGAACTCGTTACCTGTATAAAAGACACCTGTCCACACACTCAATCAAACAGACTCCAACCTCTCCACAATGGCCAAGACCAGAGAGCTGTGTAAGGACATCAGGGATAAAATTGTGGACCTGCACAAGGCTGGGATGGGCTACAGGACAATAGGCAAGCAGCTTGGTGAGAAGGCAACAACTGTTGGCGCAATTATTAGAAAATGGAAGAAGTTCAAGATGACAGTCAATCTCCCTCGGTCTGGGGCACCATGCAAGATATTACCTCGTGGGGCATCAATGATCATGAGGAAGGTGAGGGATCAGCCCAGAACTACACGGCATGACCTGGTCAATGACCTGAAGAGAGCTGGGACCACATTCTCAAAGAAAACCATTAGTAACACACTACGCCGTCATGGATTAAAATCCTGCAGCGCACGCAAGGTCCCCCTGCTCAAGCCAGCGCATGTCCAGGTCCGTCTGAAGTTTGCCAATGAACATCTGGATGATCCAGAGGAGGAATGGGAGAAGGTCATGTGGTCTGATGAGACAAAAATAGAGCTTTTTGGTCTAAACTCCACTCGCCGTGTTTGGAGGAAGAAGAAGGATGAGTACAACCCCAAGAACACAATCCCAACCGTGAAGCATGGAGGTGGAAACATCATTCTTTTGGGATGCTTTTCTGCAAAGGGGACAGGCGACTGCACCGTATTGAGGGGAGGATGGATGGGGCCATGTATCGTGAGATCTTGACCAACAACCTCCTTCCCTCAGTAAGAGCATTGAAGATGGGTCGTGGCTGGGTCTTCCAGCATGACAACGACCCGAAACACACAGCCAGGGCAACTAAGGAGTGGCTCCGTAAGAAGCATCTCAAGGTCCTGGAGTGGCCTAGCCAGTCTCCAGACCTGAACCCAATAGAAAATCTTTGGAGGGAGCTGAAATCCGTATTGCCCAGCGACAGCCCCGAAACCTGAAGGATCTGGAGAAGGTCTGTATGGAGGAGTGGGACAAAATCCCCGCTGCAGTGTGTGCAAACCTGGTCAAGAACTACAGGAAACGTATGATCTCTGTAATTGCAAACAAAGGTTTCTGTACCAAATATTAAGTTCTGCTTTTCTGATGTATCAAATACTTATGTCATGCAATAAAATGCAAATTAATTACTTAAAAATCATACAATGTGATTTTCTGGATTTTTGTTTTAGATTCCATCACTCGGAGTTGAAGAGTACCTATGATCAAAATTACAGACTTCTACATGCTTTGTAAGTGGGAAAACCTGCAAAATCGTCAGTGTATCAAATACTTGTTCTCCCCACTGTATCTATCTATCTATCTATCTATCTATCTATCTATCTATCTATCTATCTATCTATCTATCTATCTATCTATCTATCTATCTATCTATCTATCTATCTATCTATCTATCTATCTATCTATCTATCTATCTATCTATCTATCTATCTATCTATCTATCTATCTATCTATCTATCTATCTATCTATCTATCTATCTATCGATGTCGAGTCTTGCCGACATACCTTTGCCTTAGGAGACACTGGGTAAAAAAAGATGTGCTCCAAACAGTCTCCCCAGGACAGCTGTCTGTCTGACAAGGGGCTGCTTCTCCAGCTGCAGGTCTGGGGCCCACTGTGGGGGAGCGGGGCTGTAAAGAAACCGATCTTATACTCTGTTGTTACACACTGCAGGCTGGCAGATTACACATTAACCTGTTTTCACTCTTTTCTCCAGACATCAACACACAGACATGCAGATGTGCAGAAGCACACGTACACACACACACACACACACACACACACACACACACACACACACACACATAAACTGACTCTGTCTGGCTCGCAGAGATTAGTGGAGTGCTCCTGCTGTGTGTTGAGATCAAGTGTTAAGTTCTGTCACACACACACACAGACATGTATGTCATTACTAACCTTCCATTTTTCCCAATGCGTGCAGACATTTCTATTGCTGTGTCAAGCAACACGTGAACTCTGCATTTACACTGCCAACATCCCATCTACGCCACTCTGAAATAGAAACTGTCATCTCACGGCAGGAACTAATCGTTTAGCGATGGGCAATGATTCAAGTCAACCCAGAACTGCCATTTGGCATGAAAGGCAAAATTATGAAATCCTTTGGTTCATTAAAAAAATACATCAAGATCCATGACACCCCTTCCCTTTCCATTAGCGGAGAGCTGATATTGATATTTCCTCAAACAGAGATCAATGTCTTGTCATGCCTCATTAAAGCCTAAAGGCAGAAACACTGTGTGTGTGTGTGCACGAGCGTGTGTACATGTGTGTGTCAGTGGCTGTTTACTTTGCATATAATTTTACACCTGACACTCTGGCTGTGCTCCTTATCAGATTTAACCATGACGACCACAATACCATGACAATGCTAGGTCTTAAGGGCAAACGCCCCCAGCTCAAGTTTAAGAGGATAACGTCAGCCATATTGGATTAGAGGCCCCCACGGTCCTCCTGGGTCTGTCCTCTAACTAATACACCAGGGTCCTCCTGGGTCTCTCCTCTAACTAATACACCAGGGTCCTCCTGGGTCTCTCCTCTAACTAATACACCAGGGTCCTCCTGGGTCTGTCCTCTAACTACTTCACCAGGGTCCTCCTGGGTCTGTCCTCTAACTAATACACCAGGGTCCTCCTGGGTCTGTCCTCTAACTAATACACCAGGGTCCTCCTGGGTCTGTGGTCTAACTACTGCCCCAGGGCCACAGGAATTTGATGTGACCTTGGTAGAACAGAGAGGGAGACATGGGGGTTTGATGTGACCTTGGTACAACAGAGAGGGAGACATGAGGGTTTGATGTGACCTTGGTACAACAGAGAGGGAGACATGGGGGTTTGATGTGACCTTGGTAGAACAGAGAGGGAGACATGGGGGTTTGATGTGACCTTGGTACAACAGAGAGGGAGACATGAGGGTTTGATGTAACCTTGGTACAACAGAGAGGGAGACATGGGGGTTTGATGTGACCTTGGTAGAACAGAGAGGGAGACATGGGGTTTTGATGTGACCTTGGTACAACAGAGAGGGAGACATGAGGGTTTGATGTGACCTTGGTAGAATAGAGAGGGAGACATGGGGGTTTGAGGTGACCTTGGTAGAACAGAGAGGGAGACATGGGGGTTTGATGTGACCTTGGTAGAACAGAGAGGGAGACATGGGGGTTTGATGTGACCTTGGTACAACAGAGAGGGAGACATGAGGGTTTGATGTGACCTTGGTACAACAGAGAGGGAGACATATTTTTCTTATTCACTTCACTTTTGTATTCAATTACATTTTCTCTTTGATCCTGTCTGCTCTTTCATTTCTCTTGGACAATTTATTAATCTATGGATTGGTTTGTTTAAAAAATTTGAACTGGGAACCCGTCTTTATTCTGGCTGTATTGCGTGTAATATCAACGCTATATATCCATGGTAAATAATGTTAAGACTATCAAGCCTTTTCTAGCCGGATCAATGGACTTTACTTGGATTGAATATAGTAAACAAAATCATCTACGAAGCAGAAGGGGTTTTGAGGAATCAATTGTTATGCATTTTACTTTTCTTTGTGTTAACCTCTTTTATATTTACTTTAGACAAACACAAACATCCATATAATATTTCGGGCACACACCCAACAACTGTAAGAATCAAAGGGTAAAGCACAAGTTACAAAACAATATCACTTCTCATTCTCTGATGCACTTGAGTGTTTTTATCTTTTGTTTAAAGTCAAATTCACAGTTTATACAGCACCTAACTGCAGTGGACCCACTTTGTTGATTAAATTCTATGAACTAACAAGAAAACCCGTTGGCACCTTCAATCGGTAGTCAAACTACGACAGTCTCACTGCTTCCTTGATTCCTTTTCTTTTTGTTTTGAATTGATGGAATCCAACACTTGATTATGACAGTGACAGGAGTCAGTGACTGTGGTTGTTGTGATTCCCATATCCCCAATCTCCCAATCAACAATTAGCAGCAAGAAGCACTGGAAACGGATTGTGATGTCGCACTCAGCCTGTCACACCGGTAGCATGCTAAGCAACAATTGGAGGAAGAGTCATTCAAGTCATGCTAGATGATGTTTCAATAAGGCGCCATGCCAGATGTCCTCTGGGAAGGATTTTCATTAAAACTATACTGTAACGCCTCACCCTCTCTCTCTCATCAGGGTCTCACCCTTATAACCACCTTTCTGACCTCTAACCTTCCCAAGGTCGTAGTAGCTCGTTACCTCCCTCACCTCATACCTTTATATAGGATGCATACCAAATGGCACCCTATTCTCTACATGGAGGACAAGCTGAGGCAGAGCCAGGTGAGAGAGGTGTGGAAAGGTATGAGAAATATCACTGGCTTCAAAAAGTCAAACAGTGGGCAGACGGAGGGGACCCAGGACAGAGCCAATGAGCTGAATCAATTTTTTAACAGGTTTGATACTGGCCCTGTCCACCTCCCCTCCAGCTCCCCAGACCACACACCCTCACGGCTGTCCCACACCCACTTTGCTCACAGCACCTCTGCTGAGACAATCAGTGACCCCACCTCCGCCCCTGCTCCCCCTGGACTGATCCTCAACATCCCCCTTCCCCCCACCTCCCCACCTGGGCTGGCTTTCACCACCAACCAAGTGAAGAGAGAGCTGGAGAGACTACACCAGTGGAAAGCGACGGGCCCTAATGGCATCAGCCCAAGGGTGCTGAGGGTCTGTGCTGACCAACTGTGTGGAATACTCCAGCGTCTTTTCAACCTTAGCCTGAGCCTAGAAAGGGTCCCTGTGCTGTGGAAAACATCCTGCCTCGTCCCAGTGCCCAAGAAGGCACACCCCACTGTCCTGAATGACTTCAGACCTGTAGCGCTAACATCCCACATCATGAAGACCCTGGAAAGGTTAGTCCTCGCTCACCTCAGACCCCTGGTGTGTTCATCAATGGACCCCCTGCAGTTTGCATACCAGCGCAACATCAGGGTGGATGATGCAATCATCTACCTTCTGCAGAGGGCCTACTCTCACCTGGACAACGCAGGTTGCACTGTGAGGGTTATGTTTTTTGACTTCTCCAGTGCCTTCAATACCATTCAGCCCCTGCTACTGGGTGAGAAGATGAGGAGGATGAAAGTGGAAGCACCCTTAGTCTCCTGGGTCACGGACTACCTGACCGGTAGGCCACAATTTGTGCGACTACAGAGCTGTGTGTCAGAACGGGCAGTTAGCAACACAGGGGCCCCCCAGGGTACGGTCCTGTCCCCCTTCCTGTTCACCCTCTACACCTCAGACTTCAGATATAACTCTGAAACATGCCACCTACAGAAGTTCTCGGATGACTCTGCTATTGTAGGGTGCATCATGGGTGGGCAGGAGGAGGAGTACAGGAGCACAATCAGTGACTTTGTGTTGTGGTGTGAGCAGAACCACCTTCAGCTCAACATCAGCAAAACAAAGGAGATGGTGGTGGACTTCAGGAGAACCAAGGCACAACTGACTGCAGTCCCTATACAGGGGATGGATGTGGAAATGGTTGGGTCATACAAGTTCCTGGGAGTCCATATGGACAACAGGCTGGATTGGGCCGGTAACACCGGGGCCCTGTACAAAAAGGGCCAGAGCCGACTCTACTTTCTGAGGAGGCTCAGGTCCTTCAACGTGTGCAGTAAACTACTGCATACCTTCTACCAGTCTGTGGTGGCCAGTGCCATCTTTTTAGCAGTGGTGTGCTGGGGAGCAAACATCAACGCCGGTGATGCTTCTCGGGTAAATAAGCTGATCAGGAAGGCTAGCTCTGTCCTGGGGATGAGCCTTGACACTCTAGAGGAGGTGGCGGAGAGACGGATCCTGGCCAAACTGCTGGCCATCATGGACAACGTCACCCACCCTCTGCACGCTATGGTTATGACGCAGAGGAGCACCTTCAGTCACAGACTGATCCCACCACGGTGTGCCAGAGAGCGCTACAGGAGGTCCTTCCTGCCGGCGGCTACTAGACTATATAATGCCTCACCGGGGTGCCGTGCCGTCGGCAACATAGATCTGGAACTGTTGGGGTGCTAGGACCTAGTTTAACAATTATGCATCCATCCGTGAGTAACTCTGGTCCGTCAGCACTCATCCACTCAGGACCTATTTATTCATACAGGTCTGTACATACATACTCATGTAGAGGTGTTATATTATATCACATGCAATATTGTAAGTAATTATTGGACCTACGTAGGCATTCACTCAGGAATGCATATTAGTATCCTGCCAGTTGCACCTTTTCTCATTGCTTTTAGTATATCGAATGTGCAATACGTGCAGTTGTCTGTAATTAAACCCTGCGCACTAAGGACTGTATTTTAAGGGAATTTCTATTATTACCCCAAATTATATCATACACACATTTAGCTATTAAAGTATCTCTTCCTGTCATTTACCTGTACAGTTTGTGTAAACATGCAAGTATCCACTTATTTGTAAATATAACTGTATACCTAACTGTACAGCTAATTTAACCATGCAAAATTTTCACTTACCTGTTCATTTACCCAGTCTGTCTATTAAGTAAACTATTATTACCCTCGCTCATATCATACGCATTTTTAGCTACTGAAGTATTTCTCTGCCATCGACCTGTATAGTATAGTTAACCATCCAACATCCACCAATGTATAGTGTACATATTCAGCCAACCACTCATACTATGCAATGTCTTTTTATAGTTTTTTTTTGCACTCCAGATATCTTGTATTTCTATACTTTGTCATACTGCCGCTCTATGTATCATGTACCGTGTATCTGTCTTTTGTGTACTTTCGTTGTGGCATTTTGCACCTGCCCTGTGTTTTGTTGTAGCTGCTTGACAATGAAATTCCCCCCCCCCCCCGGGGGATCAATAAAGTATCTATCTATCTATCTATCTATCTATCTATCTATCTATCTATCTATCTATCTATCTATCTATCTATCTATCTATCTATCTATCTATCTATCTATCTATCTATCTATCTATCTATCTATCTATCTATCTATCTATCTATCTATCTATCTATCTATCTATCTATCTATCTATCTATCTATCTATCTAATGCACTACTTTTGACCAGCGCACTACTGTCCAAAAGTAGTGCGCTATATAGGGAATGGGTGCCATTTTGGGATGCACACACATCCTCAGTTCTCTTGCTGCACCTAAAAGGCATTCAAGACATCCATAGCCTCTGAAAGGCATTACACAGTATGGATGTTATCAGTCTTCGGGTTACACTCAATCTCCTACTAAAGACTGGAATTGTTTATAATTGTCTCCTGGGATAGACCGAAAGGTACTCCATTTGTTAAAATGCATTTCCTGTCAGGCAGGTGATTGGGCACACCTCCTAGCATTTTGTTATCTCTGTGACATATAAGGCTCTATTGGCTACATCTGAAGGTCCCAGAGGTGGCTGGCTGGCAGAGATCCAGACATCATATTCCTTCAGCTGGGAATGGAGGGAATGTTTTCCGGGGCCGGATCAGAATCAGATACGGTAGATTCCCCGTGAAGATACTGTCAGCATCCTGAATGGCACCCTATTCCCTATTGAGTGCACTACTTTGACCAGAACCCTATATGGGCTCTGGTCAAAAGTAGTGCATTATATAGGGAATATGGTGCCATTTAGGACGAAACCACTGTCAGTTCAATAATAATCTTTGTCGGGCAGCAGAATGATACATTCTATCAGGGGACACCATATGGAAAGTGGTTATATTCTGTCAATCAAACTTCATCAACAGCATGTACCTTCAGAGATTTTTGGGAATGACAGTAGAATGTAGATGATAATATCAGAAAGACGTTAGACGTACATGTATAATTATCGTAGATGCAGATACCTTAGTCAATTATATCTGCATGAACCATTGGAATAATAAGGTTTGTGGAACAGAAATCTGTCATCTTTTAGATTGAGCTTGACTCATTGATGATAGGATTATGACAGTGCTACACTTGTCAAATCAATGTGTATTCCGTGCTACTATTACAAATACTCCCCATCCACTGTTTCACCAGGCCCAGCAGCATGTGTCTGTTCAGCAGGGTGCAACATTACAAAACATTAATAAATACAAGGTATTGATTAGAACAGATATGATCGCCTGTGCTGTTGAGTTGGGAATAATAATTCTACATTTCCATCTGCAATGTTCAACATATTCAACCTACTGAAAACACACAGCCAGATGTGATACAGCCTGGATTTTAACCAACCAGGGACTGTGGTGACACCTCTTGCACTGAGATGCAGAGCTTTAGACCACTGCGCCACTCGGGAGCCCAGTCACCTCAGAACCAATAAACCTACGGAAAAAAACACAAATCAACTGTTGTACTTTAAGTGGAGCCCATCACCAGCCAGCCGTTCATCATGTTAATATCCTAGTGCTGCAGTTAGCCAGTAACTTGTGGTGCTTATTATAGCAGAGTATCATCAAAGCGGCAGGTTGGCGGCAGGTAGCCCAGTGGTTAGAGTGTTGGGCCTGTAACCGAAAGGTTGCTGGATTGAATCCCTGAGGTAAAAATCTGTCGTTCTGCCCCTGAACAAGGCAGTTAACCCACTGTTCCTAGGCCGTCATTGAAAATATGAATTTGTTCTTAACTGACTTGCCTAGTAAAATAAAGGTAAAAAAAAAAAAAAAAAAAAGCGTTTCCCTAACTGCCCATGAAGAGGGGCCTCGTGGGGACCAGTTGGTCCCTGTGGGCCTGGGGTTTGACAAGTTCAATAATTCCTCAGGCTGTCTCCCAAGGCCCAAAGCTTTGAACAGGCCTCCACCCAGAACTATTGCAGTTTTCTTCAATCATATTGGTGCAATTTTCCCTAGTCTTTTCACAACTCTAAGCACAAACATCAAAACAGTATGTACTGTATAAGGATAATTAAACTCTAAGACTCCAAGACTAACTAAAGTACTGTATTGCTTAGTATGCTCACAACATTTTTTATAGTCCAAGACTATATGGAAAATTATATTTAACATCTACTATTCTTTCCATATAGCACTTCAAAAATAACACTTTTAACATTTGTATCTTGTATTTTTTATTTATTGGTAGTTAAATTGACTAAATATGTTCAGAAATTAAGTTGTGTAATAATGACACAGGGAAAAAGTATTGAACACACTTACTGATATTTATTTAATACTTTGTACAAAAGCCTTTGTTGGTAATGACAGCTTCAAGACGCCTCCTGTATGGAGAAACTAGTCACATGCATTGCTCTTCAAATCTTGAAGGTTCCATGGGCCTCTTCTATGAATCTTGATCTTCATTTCTTTCCATAGATTTTCAATGGGATTTAAGTCAGGTGATTGGCTGGGCCATTCTAGCAGCTTTATTTTCATTCTTTGAAACCAATTGAGAGTTTCCTTGGCTGTGTGTTTGGGATCATTGTCTTGCTGAAATGTCCACCCTCGTTTCATCTTCATCATCCTGGTAGATGGCAGCAGATTTTTGTCAAGAATGTCTCTGTAAATTTGCCCATTCATCCTTCCTTCAATTATGTGAAGTTTGCCAGTACCATTTGCTGAAAAGCAGCCCCACACCATGATGTTCCCACCTCCAAACTTCACTGTTGGTATGGTGTTTTTAGGTTGATGTGCAGTATTATGACATCCAAACAGTTCAATTTTGCTCTCATCTGACCACACTATATTCTCCCAGTATTTCACTGGCTTTTCCAAATGTTGTGCAGCAAACTTTAAACAAGCTTCAACATGCTTTTTTTTCAGCAATGGAGTCTCGCGTGGTGAGCGTGCATACAGGCCATGGCGGTGGAGTGCATTACTTACTGTTTTCTTTGAGACAACAGTACCTGCTAATTGCAGGTCTTTTTGAAGCTCTCCACAAGTGGTCCTTGGCTCTTGGACAACTCTTCTGATTATTCTTTTCACTCCTCTGTCAGAAATCTTGCGAGGAGCACCTGGTCGAGGCAAATTTATGGTGAAATGATTGTCTTTCCACTTCCGTATTATGGCCCCAACAGTGCTCACTGGAACATTCAGAAGCTTAGAAATGTGCCTATAACCAATGCCATCATTATGTTTTGCAACAATTAGGTTGCGAAGGTCTTGAGACAGCTCTTTGCTTTTACCCATCATGAGATGTGTCTTGTGTGACACCTTGGCAATGAGACCTTTTTGTAGGCCATCAGTTGGGACTGAACCAGCTGATATTAATTTGCACTGACAGGGGGCTGGATTGCTTTTTAATTACTGATAGTTTTCAGCTGTTGTCTTGGCTTTCCATGCCTTTTTGCACCTCCCTTGTGTTCAATACTTTTTCCCTGTGTCATTTCACATTATTACATATAACTTAATTTCTGAACTTATTTGTTTTGGTTTGTATGTATGGATTACTTGGGTTGTTACCAACATCTGGTGAACATTTCATGTCAATAGCACCTTTGGAAATATATTTACTGAGAAAAATGGTGACGTGTTCAATACTTATTTCACCCGCTGCATGTTATTGTCCAATGAATAAAACAAATACCTTTGTCTTTTGAAACTCGTTTCAGGCACCTCTGGTTTCCGACACACCGTACAAGATGTGAGCTCTCTCCAGGTCTCCAGGCACATCACTGATCCCAACAGCTCCTTACATCTTGAAATATTCAATGTATGTCCCAATATACATAATAATGAAGTGGTAAAGAAAAGCTCCCTTGTTTCCCTGTACTCCCCTTCTTAAGTTCTATAAATACCATGGTCTCTTTATCTCTCGTTCTCAGCCTTCATGTTTGCTGATAGCATTCACACGTCTCACCATTTGTTGCTGTAATCCAACAGGCCATAGAATTCACATGCAATAAGGGATCTTGTGCGGTCTTCTTCACCCCCAAGTAGAGCTGAAATGATTTCCTAGCTCAGTGTTGCTTTGGGACAATGTTTAAGCTCCGTCTTGTTGTTTTGTATCTGTCTTTGTTTAAACAATTGAGAAGCCAACATGACTACCCTTAATGTTTGTTTCAATTAATATCAAAGAGACCAAAAAGTGGTTGATGTACAACTGTGTAACTACCACCACAAAATTAAATTTTCAGCATAAATGCATAACCTAACAAAATGGCCAAATTAAGAACTAAATAAGATGTACTCATAGTCCATGATCAGTAGTCTTGTTCATATTAACATGTGATAGACCCTTTCAGGTGGGATAGGGAGGGGTTAAAATTTTGTTTAAGTGCCCTTCTTTGCGAGGCATCGGTAAACTTCCCTGGTCTTTGTGGTTGAATCTGCTTGACTGAGGGACCTTACAGACAATTGTATGTGTGGGGTACAGAGATTAGGTAATTATTCAAAAATCCATGCAACTTATTATATGACTTGTTAAGTAAATTTTTACTCCTGAACCTATTTAGGCTTGCAATAACAAAGGGGTTGAATACTTATTGACTCATTTTAATTAATTTGTTTTTTTTAAAATCACAAACATAATTCCACTTTGACATTATGCGGTATTGTGTCCAGACCAAGTTTCTCCCATTCTTCTCTGCAGATCCTCTCAAGCTCTGTCAGGCTGGATGGAGAGCATTGCTTCACATCTATTTTCAGGTCTCTCCAGAGATGTACAATCCGGTTCAAATCCGGGCTCTGGCTGGACCACTCAAAGACATTCAGAGAATTGTCCCATTGTATTGGCTGTGTGCTTAGGGTCGTTGTCCTGTTGGTAGGTGAACCTTCGCCCCAGTCTGATCTCTCTGTACTTTGCTCCGTTCATCTTTGCCTCAATGCTGACTAGTCTCCCAGTCCCTGCCACTGAAAATCATCCCCACAGCATGATGCTACCACCACCATGCTTCGCCGTAGGGATGGTGCCATGTTTCCTCCAGATGTGAAGCTTGGTATTCAGCCAAAGAGTTCAATCTTGGTTTCATCAGACCAGATAATCTTGTTTCTCATGGTTTGAGAGTCTTTAGGTGCCTTTTGGCAAACTCTAAACGGGCTGTCATTTGCATTTTACTGAGGAGTGGCTTCCATCTGGCCACTCTACCATAAAGCCCTGATTGGAGTGCTGAAGAGATGGTTGTCCTTATGGAAGGTTCTCCCATCTCCACAGAGGAACTCTAGAGCTCTGTCAGAGTGACCATTTGGGTTCTTGGTCACCTCCCTGACCAAGGACCTTCTCCCCCGATTGTTCAGTTTGGCCGGGTGGCCAGCTCTAGGAAGAGTCTTGGTGATTCTAAACCTCTTGAATTTTTTGGTACCCTTCCCCAGATCTGTGCCTCAACACAATCCTTTCTCTGCGTTCTACAGACAATTCCTACGACCTCATGGCATGGTTTTTGATCTTGCATGCACTGTCAACTGTGGGACCTTATGTAGACAGATAATATCCAATCAATTGAATTTACCACAGGTGGACTCCAATCAAGTTGTAGAAGCATCTCAATGAAGATCAATGGAAACAGGATGCACCTGACCTCAATTGAGTGTCTCATAGCAAAGGGTCTGAATACTTATGTAAATAAGGTATTTCTGTTGTCTATTTTTAATACATTTGCAAAAATGTCCAAAGATCTGTTTTCACTTTGTCATTATGGGGTATTGTGAATAGATTGCTGAGGATTTTTTTATCCATTTAAAATAAGGCTGTAACGTAACAAAAGTCAAGTGGTCTGAATGCTTTGTTAAGGCACTGTATGTGCAGATATGTGCACCACATCATTGCTCTATCTCTCTCGCTTTGCTGTATGTGAGATTCTTGCTAGCTGTCACTCAAATGGGGATGGGCTGAATGTCATTGGCTGGAACTCAAATTGCTAGTGGTCTGGCCGACATGGGGGGAAATGTAGGCAAAATGGTGCAGCACAGTCACTTCTTTAAACTATAGATTTCATGGCTAATTGTGCTCATAGATTATGCAAGTCTGAACTACACATTGCCTCATCCATCCCAACATGGGAGGTAAAAAAAAAAAAAAATGACATACTATTTAAAGTACCTAAGGATCTCTTTAACTGGAATGACATTCACTCTCACGGGTGGACATAAATAATTAGTTGAAATCCACGCCCCCAATAAGACAACTCTTCTGATAGGCTGCCGCCGCTACATTGCCCCCACCGCTATTCAATGCACATATGAGGTGTTGAAAGCAATTTAGAAGCTTTCATTCAATAAAAATAAAATCACATTGATCACATTGAATTTGTTATTTCATTTTAAACAAATGTAATAGAATAGGTAATTTCAAACAGTAAAAGCACTTCAGATGAACAACAGTGTTTTAGAGTGGTACATGTGTGGTTTAAGTGAGTGTGTGTGTGTGTCTGTATGCCTTCCTGCACGTGTTTATGTGCATTTGTGTGTGTGTGTGTGTGTGTGTGTGTGTGTCTGTGTGCGTCCCTACTCCTATTCAATGAGTAGGTGTGTGTGTGTGTTTGTGTGTTAATGTGCATGTGTGCTCGTATATGTGTGTTCAGTATGTGTGTGTGTGGCTCTGTCAGGAGGATAGGTTGAACTGTAAGCTCTGATGTCTCGTCCTGGAAGACGACCAATGGGGAGATCAAACACACCCAGGAGACAGGCCTGCCAAGACGACCTCTCCTAATGATCAAAAAGGAGCATAACAGCCCGAAAACACCATACCTCTTCCCGTGTGACTTTCTCCCCAACCCTCTGTGGACACACACACACACATACACACAATACAACACACAGTAAGTGCAACCTCTCCATAGCAACTGCCGTGGCAGCACCACGTTACTCACAGCTTCTTCTAAAAAAGGGAGTGTTACATTGTCACGATCCTATGAAACAATGGGCTAGACTAGACACACACACACACACACTACCTTTTACCTTTTACCTTTTAAGTAAAACATAACTAAATTACGGGAGATGAGACTGTTTTTCTATGCTGACATTAAGGACCCAGGTAACAGTATAGTTTGAAGCCACATTCAGCATGTGTTTACTGTTGACTTACATCTCTATGTTCACGCTGTTTTGAAAGAGTTAATTTGGGGTAAAAGTGTAGCATTTTTCACTTGATAGGTGTGCACATTCCTTTTAGTACTATGCATCACAATTCAATATTTGCTTTTACACAGCCACAAACTGACAAGCAAGGATCCATTCATCCCAAATGGCTAGGGACATTTTATCTACATAGACTGTATCTCTACCATGCATACAATGCGCAGCAGCCATAGAGTTCCTCCAAATCCCACGCTTTGTAAAAAAGATTAAACATACATTGTCTTAACTGCCTTCCAGCTCTGTGAACCAGTGTCATATTTCTAGCTGTTGCTAAGTACAAGATTATTAATTTATCATGGTTGATGATAACAACTGAATCTCTCTGCAGTCTATTCTTAGTTTGCTACTAGCCCTGTATGTGTCGATGCTGGAGCTGATAGTCCGATCAGGGGGGGCTGATAACGCTATCCCATGATCCTCCTCTCTACGTCACTCGTTGAGACTCACTGAAGTGGAACTAATACTCTATCTTCTCCGGAGAGGATGAGACAGAGCCTCCTTGTCTCCAGCCTCACCTCGTTCCCCGTCCCTATATCCTAGCTATCTCCCGATCTGAAATCGCAGTGCTTATATCACCGTAATCGTCACAATGGCGAGGCCATCCGATCCACCAGCGAGATTATACTCCTTAAAAAAAACTCTTTGAACAAATGAATTGAAAAAGCGTTTATCAGCTCCATCAAAAGTGCCTAATGAAACATGGGCAAACAGTGACAGATGATACTGATGGGCTAACAGTGACAGATGATACTGATGGGCTAACAGTGACAGATGATACTGATGGGCTAACAGTGTACAGATGATACTGATGGGATAACAGTGACAGATGATACTGATGGGCTACATGAACAGCCTTAGCTGTCCTAAAAACCTCTCAGCCATCAGCATGAAATGACTATAGACCTGTCGCCTTTACCTCTCTCTTCATTACATCTCTTGAAAAGATCATCAAAGCATACATCATCAACACCACCAAACATCTCCTTGACCCCCCCTAATTTACATACCGGTCGGAGAGTGGAACAGATGATGCCATCCTCTCACTCTTAAAATTGGTGTATTTGGAGGGCTGCAAAATCCATGTGTGTATCATGTTTGCAGATTTCTCCTCGACATTTAACACAATCAATTAATTTGTCCTCGCGGATAGACTGAGAGGATACTTCAGACTTGATGCTTATCATCTGGATCACCAACTGATAGGTCTCATCAGGTAACACACTCTCGGCGGTGCGCTCTACTTTGGTTAGAACCCCACAGGGCAGTGTTATCTCACTGGTACTATACAGACAGCTGCCGGAGACAGTTCCCGGGGTGCCACCTGATCAAATATGTTGACAACACTGCTTTGGTCAGTCTCCTCGAAGGGGATGAGACCGAGCACAGACCAGCTCTGAATGATTTTACTGTCTGGTGTGAGTCGTCCCATCTAAAAGTAAACACATCAAAAACAAAGGACATGGTGATGGACATCCGAAGGAACACTACCATGCACACACCATCACTGATAAAAGGTGAGCCCATTGAAATAGTGGAGGAGTGCAAATACCTTGGGCTAGTCATGACAACAATCTGTCCTGGGATCAGTGTACTGACACTATTTCTAATAAAGGGAAACAGAGACTGTATTTCCTTCGGAAGCTGCACTTTTTTTCATGTAGACCTAACCATCATGGTTCTCCTACTGCCTGACCTGCTGGTTTGGGAATATCAAGGTTGGACAGAAAAATAGGTTAGGCAAGATAGTCAGGACTTCCATGTGGCAGCAACAGCAAGACCTATCATCTCTCTACCTGGGCAGAGCTCTCCAGAAGGCAAATAAAATAGTGGTTGACTCTTCCCACCCACTCCACCTCGAATTCCAGCTCCTCCCCTCTGGCCGCAGGTACAGACTACCTACCTGTTTTTTTTGGGGGGGAGGGGGTTTATATATAATTTTGTTTTTATGTTTTATGACTGCTGCAAAATGAATTTCCTCTCTGAGGACATTCAAGTTTTCTGAATCTGAAACGTTAGGCTTTCAAGTCATTAGACGGCAAAGTGCTTTATCTGAAACCGTGTTTTTTATTTTTTCTCATCACGCTCACTCTCCCATGATGAGAGTGAGTCAGGAAAGAGATATAGCATTGTGTTAACCACATCTAACCCTAATTTACTCTAAAACCACATCTAACCCTCATTTAGTCCCCAACTGCTGGTCTGATACTGTAGCTGGCTGCTCAGTGTGCCAGCCGGAGGTGAACGGCATGCTGGGAGGCAGCAATGCATTGTGGGGGTACAGATTAATGTCAGTTTGTCCTTCCCTTCAGCAGTTACATTTTTTTTTTAAATCACCATTTTATGTCCCAGATGCAAAGAGACAAGGCAGGATGACCCTGTCAATTTCGCTGGAAGCAGAAAGGCTGTTCCTGATATTTTCCCTTTACTGCTTAACATTTTGGACTGTGGGTTTGGGGCAGATGCTGAATGTTGACATTTTGAGCACATCACAACAGCTTTTCACTGCAGAATTGTAGACCGGTTTTATTCTGTATTGAGTAAATCTCCTGTATTGCCTGTAATGGTTCATGGTTATCAGGGCTGTCTTCCCTTTATACAGTTAGTATCTGAAACTACCGAACAGTGATATCCATTTACTTGAGACAATATCTATGGTGATGTAAATGATTAGCTCTACTAGCCGCTGGAGTTAAGAAAGTTTACATTGTCAAACAGGAAGTAAAACAATCCAGATTCATCTTGAATTGGACTGTGCCTGACTCACAGCCCAATATAGTGTTCATAACATCCACCTGATTATTAAATAAGTGGGATAAACTCTATGACTAATCTTTGCTTTGAGAGTTGAAGGTAATGATTAAAACTTCTGGAGGGTGATGCATCTCCTTTGTGTGTGATCATTTAATTATTGTCTTTCTCACTGTATGCAGACAGTCTCTAAATAACGCTGTGATGCAGTGAGAGAACAGATCGAAAGGATGTGACTCATGATGAGAGTGAGTCAGGAAGGAGAGATAGCATTGTGGCAGACTTCCTGGACATATATTGTTAATAATGATCTCTGGAAGCGATTTCAAGGGAAGGGGGTGAAAAGCAAGCCTTGACATTGAAACTCAATCAGCGAAGTAAACTGAATTGAAACGTAGCATGATTCAGTTTGGCTTTTGAGGCTAGTGAACAACATGAATGTTACCATGATGTTTTGGGGGGTCACTTTCATTGTAAATACACTGAATCTTATCAATAACTGAAGCCCTTTGCTCCACTAGGAGCTAAAAGGAATAAGACAATAGCGGAAATCAGTAATCCTAACTGGTTTATCATTTCAACATTATCAGTCTACAACCCTTTTTTTTCCTGTTTCATAACCTCACAGGAATTACAATAATGAGGGTTAATATGTAATATTATGCTAGTGTTTTCAGAGTTAGGTAGTTGCCATGGAGTCTTCTCACCATGGGAAGGAAGATGCTCTGAAGGTCTCCTGTAATTGAGAGGTGGACTTAACTAGAGGAGAACAGTCATCACCGTCGTAAGGCTGAGCTATAAGGATATATATTCTCACACATTCACAAATATTTATTTTCTACTCTTTTTTAATAGTTCCCAATTAATCTTGGGAACTATTTTGCCATCAGTATATTTTATACACTCATGTATCTCTGTGCAGATTTATACAACATTATACTTGCAGTCTATATTACACAATGTCATATTCAATTGGCTTACATATGTTTTATTCCACAAGTCATCTCAGTGCAAACTTTGCCTTGCAATTATTTAACCTAATATATATATATTTGAAATCTGTAAATTACAGTTTTTCTCAATTGTTTACACACAAATACTGGTACTTGAGACACAATGACCACAACATGTAACTCATGCACCAACCCCCTAAACCAATTCTGCTAAACTACAAGCACAATTCCTGCTTTACACTCAAATTGCAGTTCTAAAACACACTTTTTTCAAAACACTACACACAATTCTTTGCATTTGGCACAACTTTCATGCAGAAAATCTCTTGTTTTCACAATGAACACACTGCCATTCAAATATGCACACTGACTCATCACATGGGCAAACACCCGTCACACAGTTTTACAATTAGCAATCAGAGCTTTAGCATAAAAGGGCAACAGGTGAGCTCTTCTGTTTTGGAGCAATGGATGCCAACATTGGAAACAGAGGCAGAGCCAGAGGAGTGAGAGTAAGAGGAGGAGGACGGGGAGGACAAGGACGAGGACGAGGACGAGGAAGGCCAAGGACCGTAATCTCTGATGAGATCCGAGCCACTTTGGTTGATCATGTGGTCAACCATGGTCTAACAATGAGGGAGGCTGGGCAAAGAGTACAGCCAAATTTGAGCAGCCAAATCTACTCTCACTAGAAAATTGCAGTACTGCATATCACTACAGTACTCAATGAGTACAGTAGTACAGTATTGCCTGTGGACTGTTCTGTAGGACTGTAAAAATAAAGTATGTTTCAAGTATTTGGGAAATGTATTCCTACTTTGTATTTACAGTATTTTACTATTTGTTTGGCAGAACTGAAAGATTACCAACACAAGGTGGTCGGGAACGTGTTCTGTCTCCTGAACAGGAAACTGAAATCATGAACATGGTCCTAGAAAATAACGCCATAACATTACGGCAAATACAAAGAAAAATTATAGAAAACAATGAGATATTTCAAAATATTGATAGGGTAAGCTTATCAACACTGGACCGTGTCTTGCGCAGAAATAATCTCAGGATGAAGCAGGTCTACAGGGTGCCATTTGAACGCAATTCAGAAAGAGTCAAAGAATTGCGATATAACTATGTGCAAGTGAGTCCTATACAATCCCACAATTGATGCATAATCTCAACACTGTATAAATTATACTTATTTCAGTATTGTAATCATAATGATTGTGCTTCACAATAGTGACCACTCCATGTCTATTTCTGATATTGTCATGTGTGTTTCAGAGAGTCCTCGAGCTAGAGGTGGCTGCAGTGGAGCACCAATTCATCTTCATTGATGAGGTTGGATTCAACCTCACAAAAAGACGAAAGAGGGGAAGGAATATCATCGGCCAGCGTGCCATTGTTTAAGTCCCTGGCCAGCGCGGAGGGAACATCACAATGTGTGCAGCGATTACCCACCACGGCGTCATCAATCACCATGCTACCCTTGGCCCCTACAACACCGCCCATCTGATCACATTCCTGGACACCCTACACAACACACTCATTCCACCATATCAGGTAGATGGCCCAGAGCAGCTCAGGTACGTTGTCATTTGGGACAACGTAAGTTTCCACAGGGCTGCTCTGGTTCGTAACTGGTTCACTGCCCACCCACGCTTTTTAGTTGTTTATCTCCCTCCATATTCTCCATTCCTCAATCCTATTGAGGAATTTTTTTCTGCCTGGAGATGGAAAGTGTATGACCGAAATCCACAAACGCGTATACCTCTTCTCCAAGCTATGGAAGGCGCATGTGGAGATATAGCAGCTGATGCTTTTCATGGCTGGAATCGCCATGCTAGGCGATATTTCCCCCGCTGCTTGGCCAGGGAAAACATTGCTTGTGATGTGGATGAGGTGCTGTGGCCAGACCGCAACAGAAGAGAGGATACAGCATAGTTATTTAATTTTTATTTTTTTATTTTTTTTTACTGTAACTGTATACATTAAATTCTTCTGTTTTGTATATAGACCACTGTATGTGCAACTTTGTGTTGGTTGGGAATTGGATGTACACTGTGTACATTGTTTTTGTGGGAAAAATAAAATATATTTGTTACCGTGTATTTGTGTGTTCTGAGTATAAAAACAATATTCTCAAATATTTTACAACACACTTATGTATGTACTGTCTGTAGTAATGGCAACACTGAACCAAAAAAAGGCCTAAGTCATTATGATGAATGGAGAAGAAGTGTTTTCCATTCATCATAGTGTTTTACATTGAGCACATCAGTGTTCAACTGGTTCTTCTAAATGTCTATTCATATGATGGTTTGTGTGTTTCATTTGAAAACAAAATACCCTTTTGATAAGAAATAACATTGTTTTGAATGTAAAGTTTCATTTTGCTGGAGAATTGAGGGGTTTTGCCCATTGTGTGTGTGTTTTTTGATTTGTGTGTAGAGTTCTGAGAATATGAGGCATGCTTTCAGAAAATGTGTGTAAACAATCGAGAAAAACTGTATCATAAACTTGCTAGAGTTTTGAGTTTGTTCAGTAATTTTTTAAGTTTTACATTTTTTACTAGAATGTTGTCCTCTAAATCTGATGTTAGGGAGTTGAGACATACGGGGAGGCAGCTCTCTGTGTGTCTCTCAGGGATTAGTGATGTGATGCTGTGGTTGGAGGACGTGATTTTCCCACTGTGTGTTTGTGTGTGCCTGTGTGTGTGTGTGTGTGTGTGTGTGTGTGTGTGTGTGTGTGTGTGTGTGTGTGTGTGTGTGTGTGTGTGTGTGTGTGTGTGTGTGTGTGTGTGTGTGTGTGTGTGTGTGTGTGTGTGTGTGTGTGTATGTACATGTTTGATGGCATTTCATGATTTAGATTGAAACGTTGTGTACAGTGAGGAATTTGTCCGCGTTTCAAAATGTTTTCACCTGTTCAAACAGTGTGTGAATGACGTACAGTGGGGAGAACAAGTATTTGATACACTACCGATTTTGCAGGTTTTCCTACTTACAAAGCATGTAGAAGTCTGTAATTTTTATCATAGGTACTCTTCAACTGTGAGTGATACAAAAAATCATACAATCACATTGTATGATTTTTAAGTAATTCATTTGCATTTTATTGCATGACATAAGTATTTGATACATCAGAAAAGCAGAACTTAATATTTGGTAGAGAAACCTTTGTTTGCAATTACAGAGATCATACGTTTCCTGTAGTTCTTGACCAGGTTTGCACACACTGCAGCAGGGATTTTGGCCCACTCCTCCATACAGATCCTTCAGGTTTCGGGGCTGTCGCTGGGCAATACGGACTTTCAGCTCCCTCCAAAGATTTTCTATTGGGTTCAGGTCTGGAGACTGGCTAGGCCACTCCAGGACCTTGAGATGTTTCTTACGGAGCCACTCCTTAGTTGCCCTGGCTGTGTGTTTCGGGTCGTTGTCATGCTGGAAGACCCAGCCACGACCCATCTTCAATGCTCTTACTGAGGGAAGGAGGTTGTTGGCCAAGATCTCGCGATACATGGACCCATCCATCCTCCCCTCAATACGGTGCAGTCGTCCTGCCCCCTTTGCAGAAAAGCATCCCCAAAGAATGATGTTTCCACCTCCATGCTTCACGGTTGGGATGGTGTTCTTGGGGTTGTACTCATCCTTCTTCTTCCTCCAAACACGGCGAGTGGAGTTTAGACCAAAAAGCTCTATTTTTGTCTCATCAGACCACATGACCTTCTCCCATTCCTCCTCTGGATTATCCAGATGGTCATTGGCAAACGTCAGACGGGCCTGGACATGCGCTGGCTTGAGCAGGGGGACCTTGCGTGCGCTGCAGGATTTTAATCCATGACGGCGTAGTGTGTTACTAATGGTTTTCTTTGAGACTGTGGTCCCAGCTCTCTTCAGGTCATTGACCAGGTCCTGCCGTGTAGTTCTGGGCTGATCCCTCACCTTCCTCATGATCATTGATGCCCCACGAGGTGAGATCTTGCATGGTGCCCCAGACCGAGGGAGATTGACAGTCATCTTGAACTTCTTCCATTTTCTAATAATTGCGCCAACAGTTGTTGCCTTCTCACCAAGCTGCTTGCTTATTGTCCTGTAGCCCATCCCAGCCTTGTGCAGGTCTACAATTTTATCCCTGATGTCCTTACACAGCTCTCTGGTCTTGGCCATTGTGGAGAGGTTGGAGTCTGTTTGATTGAATGTGTGGACAGGTGTCTTTTATACAGGTAACGAGTTCAAACAGGTGCAGTTAATACAGGTAATGAGTGGAGAACAGGTCTGTGAGAGCCGGAATTCTTACTGGTTGGTAGGTGATCAAATACTTATGTCATGCAATAAAATGCAAATTAATTATTTAAAAATCATACAATGTGATTTTCTGGATTTTTGTTTTAGATTCCGTCTCTCACAGTTGAAGTGTACCTATGATAAAAATTACAGACCTCTACATGCTTTGTAAGAAGGAAAACCTGCAAAATCGGCAGTGTATCAAATACTTGTTCTCCCCACTGTATAATGCTCACAGTACTTACTGTAGGATTTTAATGTAGGAGCTCAATCGCTTGAAATAGGTTACAATGTCTCCTGCAGTAGGCCTAACCTCAATGACTTCTGGAGGGCACACCAGTTCACCACATCGGACTGCCCAAGTGACAGGTCAAAGTCTCCCAACTCTCCATGACCCTCTAACCACCACTATCCAACTTACACTGGCAACCTATCAACCACACTATAGGACATGGTTATTGACTTGTTAGCTCGTCAGGTTTAAATTAACTTTATATGCCCTGAGTAATTTAACTGAATCCTACGAGTTATGGTATCACAGGGGGTTAACACTGAGCCATGATGGGTTAACACTGAGCCATGATGGTTTAACACTGAGCCATGAGGGGTTAACACTAAGCATGATAGGTTAACACTGAGCCATGATGGGTTATCACTGAGCCATGAGGGGTTAACACTGAGCCATGGTGGGTTAACACTGAGCCATTATGGGTTAACACTGAGCCATGAGGGGTTAACACTGAGCCATGGTGGGTTAACACTGAGCCATGATGGGTTAACACTGAGCCATGAGGGGTTAACACTGAGCCATGAGGGGTTAACACTGAGCTTTGTCCCACTCCCCACACATGCGGAGACCTCACCTGGCTTAACTGGTGTCTCCAGAGATGCAACCTCTCTCATCATTACCCAACGCCTAGGTTTACCTCCACTGAACTCACATCTTACCATATCCTTGTCTGTACATTATGCCCTCAATCTATTCCACCAAGCCCAGAAATCTGCTCCTTTTATTCTCGGTACCCAATGCACTAGACGACCAGTTCTTAATGCCTTTAGCCGTACCCTAATCCTACTCCTCCTCTGTTCCTCTGGTGATGTAGAGGTAAACCCAGGTCCTGTAGCCCCCAGCACCTATTCCCAAGGTGCTCTCATTTCTTGACTTCTGTAACCGTACAGAAGTTACAGAAGTCTTCAGTACGGTTCCTCCCTAAGTTTGATTTATTCCCTGCTTTAGCACACAGCTAGGACATCCGGATGTCCTAGCTGTGTCTGAATCCTGGCTCAGGAAGGCCACCAAAAATTCTGGCGGAGTTGCAATCTACTGCAGAGATAACCTGCAGAGTTCTGTCATACTGTCCAGGTCTGTGCCCAAACAGTTTGAGCTTCTACTCTTAAAAATCCACCATTCCAGAAATAAGTCTCTCATTGTTGCCGCCTGTTACAGACCCCCCTAAGCCCCCAGCTGTGCCCTGGACTCCATATGTGAATTGATTGCCCCCCATCAGAGTTTGTACTGTTAGGTGACTTAAACTGGGATATGCTTAACACCCCGGCTGTCCTTCAATCTAAGATAGATGCCCTCAATCTTACACAAATTATCAAGGAACCTACCAGCTACAACCCTAAATCCGTAAACATGGGTACCATCATAGATATCATCCTGACTAACTTGCCCTCCAAATACACGTCCTCTGTTTTCAACCAGGATCTTAGCGATCCTGCCTCATTGCCTGCGTTCGTAATGGGTCCGCAGTCAAAAGACCACCCCTTATCACTGTCAAACGCTCCCTAAAACACTTTTGCGAGCAGGCCTTTCTAATCGACCTGGCCCAGGTATCCTGGAAGGATATTGACCTCATCCCGTCAGTAGAGGACGCCTGGTTGTTCTTTAAAAGTGCTTCCCTCACCATGCTAAATAAGCATGCCCCTTTCAAAAAACCTAGAACTAAGAACAGATATAGCCCTTGGTTCACCCCAGACTTGACTGCACTAGACCAACACAAAAACATCCTGTGGCACACTGCATTAACATCGAATAGCCCCCGCGATATGCAACTTTTCAGGGAAGTCAGGAACCAAATCCAGACAGCTGATGTTCTGAAAGAGCTGCTAAATCTGGACCCCTACAAATCTTCAGGGCTAGACAATCTGGACCCTCTCTTTTTTAAATTATCCGCCAAAATTGTTGCAACACCTATTACTAGCCTGTTCAACCTCTCTTTCGTTTCGTATGACCCCCTAGAGATTGGAAAGCTGCCGCGGTCATCCCCCTCTTCAAAGGGGGAGACACTCTAGACCCAAACTGTTATAGACCTATATCCATCCTGCCCTGCCTTTCTAAAGTCTTCGAAAGCCAAGTTAACAAACAGATAACTTACCACTTCGAATCCCACCGTACCTTCTCTGCTATGCAATCTGGTTTCCGAGCTGGTCATGGGTGCACCTCAGCTAAGCTCAAGGTACTGAACAATATCATAACCGCCATCGATAGAAGACAGTACTGTGCAGCCGTCTTCATCGACCTGGCCAAGGCTTTCGACTCTGTCAATCACCGCATTCTTATTGGCAGACTCAACAGCCTTGGTTTCTCAAGTGACTGCCTTGGCTGGTTCTCCAACTACTTCTCAGACAGAGTTCAGTGTGTCAAATCGGAGGGCCTATTGTCCGATCCTCTGGCAGTCTCTATGGGGGTGCCACAGGGTTCAATTCTTGGGTCAAACCTTTTCTCTATATACATCAACAATGTCGCTCTCGCTGCTGGTGACTCTCTGATCCATCTCTACGCAGACGACACCATTCTGTATACATCTGGCCCCTCTTTGGACACTGTGTTAACTAACCTTCAAACAAGCTTCAACGCCATACAACACTCCTTCCGTGGCCTCCATCTGCTCTTAAATGCTAGTAAAACTAAATGCATGCTTTTCTATCGAACGCTGCCCGCACCCGCCCACCGGACTATCATCACTACTCTCGACGGGTTCGACTTAGAATACGTGGACTCCTACAAATACCTAGGTGTCTGGTTAGACTGTAAACTCAACTTCCAGACTCACATTAACCATCTCCAATCCAAAATTAAATCTAGAATCGGCTTCCTATTTCGCAACAAAGCCTCCTTCACTCATGCTGCCAAACATGCCCTTGTAAAACTGACTATCCTACTGATCCTTGACTTCGGCGATGTCATTTACAAAATAGCCTCCAACACTCTGCTCAGTTGGAGGGCCCTCATTACATATTCGTCGCCAAACCCACTGGCTCCAGGTCATCTATAAGTCTTTATTAGGTAAATCCCCGCCCTATCTCAGCTCGCTGGTCACCATAGCAACACCCACCCGTAGCATGCGCTCCAGCAGGTATATCTCGCTGGTCACCCCCAAAGCCAACACCTCCTTTGACCGCCATTCCTTCCAGTTCTCTGCTGCCAATGACTGGAACGAATTGCAAAAATCCTTGAAGCTAGAGGTTCCTATCTCCCCCACTAACTTTAAGCATCAGCTGTCAAAGCTGCTTATCGATCACTGCACCTGTATATAGCCCTTCTGTAAATAGCCTATCCTACTACCTCATCCCCATATATTTTTTTTTTAAACTTCCGCTCAATTTTGCACTCCAGTATCTCTATTTGCACATCATCATTTGCACATTCCATCATTCCAGTGTTAATGCTAATCTGTAATTTAATTTGCTACTATGGCCTATTTATTGTCTTCCTAACCTTACTGCATTTTGCACTACATTTGCACTCTGTATATATATTTTCTATTGTGTTATTGACTGTACGTTTGTTTATTCCCATGTGTAACTCTGTGTTGTTTTTTGTCGCACTGCCTTGCTTTGTCTTGGCCAGGTCGCAGATGTAAATGAGAACTTGTTCTCAACTGACCTACCTGGTTAAATATATATAAGGTGAAATAAAAATAAAATAAAAACACTGAGCCATGATAGATTGACAATGAGCTGTGTGGATAGTCTGGGTTATTGCTGGATAACGCTCCCTTGGTTTTGATTTCCCTCTTCACTGATGAGGAAATGCTTGTCCTTTGATGTGAACTAATTGGCACTCTGCCTGCTGGTTGAGTTATAGAGCTGGGCTATAGAGGGATGGGCATCATCATTTTAGGATAGAGCTTTAGGACCACAGAGATAAATCCTGATTTCCAATGGAAAAATCAAAGATTTTCTCTCAATTCAAGCTACACAACTCTAGTCTGCTTTCTATGTTGGTATGAAAGACTTGTTGAGGTAATATCGATTCAAATAAAACAAAACTTTTGAACAAAAACTGAAATGTTGAACAAAAGTTAATTACAGCAACTGAATTCCTTTCAATGTTTAATGGCGGCACTTTATGAAGTAACAAAAACAAAGTAGCATTGTTTTTTTAACCTGCAACAGATACAGACGCTTAAGGTTCATATACTGTAGGTACTGAATATACAGTATTTCAGTATATTCTGGGGTGACATTGAGATTCTAGATCAGCAAGCTAAAAACTGTCTGAAAGTTGATTTATATACTGTGCATAACAAATGGCACCCTATTCCCTACATAGTGCAGTACTTTTGACCAGGGCCCATTTGGGGCCCATAGGACCAGGGCCCATTTGGGATGCAGCCATGCCTCTCCATTTCCCTCACAGTGAGATGGCAGGGTCAGCTATCAGGGCATGGGCTCTGATTCACCTAACCTGTCTCTGAGTGCCCTTATGAGGAACCAGTCTATCAAAGACCTGAGTTTACAATGATATGCACCAGGAAGAGAACAATGTCAACATCAAACTCCTCTGCTCACTCAGAATCGCTGACTGCTAGATTCAAGGCCAGGTCAAAGGAAAAACGACAGCGCTCATTCAGTCTCCGTCAACAGGCCTTCTCGTCTCTGTCAGAAGCTGGGGTCTCTTCCCTATCACTTTTCTGAGTACCTCTATTTTACTGCTTTCTTAATTCTCCCTCCCCCTTTCATCCCCTCCCCTCTCTCTCCCCATCTCCCTATACCCCTCTCCACCTTTCCCTCCTCTCTCCCTCACCCCCCTCCCTCTCTCCCCAGGCTATATGTGTGGCTCTCCCTAATTTTCTCCCCCATCTCCTTCTCCACCTCTCCTTCCTCCCCCTGCCCCTCCCTGAGCGTGGCTCTCCCCGCTGCATTGCCCTTTATGTCCTGTAATCCATGCTTATTAAACAAGGTGCCTGTGCTATTAAGACTGGAAAATGAGTCCTTATGGTGGAGCCGCTGGCAGCGCCCGGCCCGCTGTCCTCAATGCCATCTCTGTTTATGGGCAACGCTTCATTAGTGCCCTAATTCCAGCTGCCACACTTTTCCAGCTCCGAAAATATTATATATAATTTGTTTCTTCTTCTATCTTGCTCTCCATTGTCTCTCTCTGGTAGCCTGCTTAAACCAGACTGAATGCTCTCTGGTAGCCTGGTTAAACCGGACTGAATGCTCTCCGGTAGCCTGTTTAAACCAGACTGAATGCTCTCCGGTAGCCTAGTTAAACCAGACTGAATGTTGTGCTCACTGTATCTCTCCAATACTGCAGCCATAGTCATAGGCATATGGTTCTGCTCGGCTGATTGGTTTTCAGTACAATTATATTTTTTATATGCCAGGTCCACCTAGGCTATGGTATAGTACCTCCATCAGTTGTCACCTTAAATGTCACCTAGGCTATGGTATAGGTCCTCCATCAGTTGTCACCTTAAATGTCACCTAGGCTATGGTAGAGTACCTCCATCAGTTGTCACCTTAAATGTCACCTAGGCTATAGTATAGTACCTCCATCAGTTGTCACCTTAAATGTCACCTATGCTATGGTAGAGTACCTCCATCAGTTGCCACCTTAAATGTCACCTAGGCTATGGTAGAGTACCTCCATCAGTTTTCACCTTAAATGTCTCTAAAGAGAGAGGACTATAATTTCCAGGGTGGGGAGACGATGTGTGATGGTGTTATGGTGCTCATGATTCATCCGCTCCGTTCAGCCCGAGGTGGCACAAGTAGGAAGGTGTGTAGAGTTGAAGGTCCACCATTTTAACGGGGAGTTCTGAGTTATGTCTTAGTCAGCCGGGGAGGGAGGGAGGGAGGGAGGGAGGGAGGGAGGGAGGGAGGGAGGAGGAGGAAAGGGTTGTGGAGCGATCATAAAGCAACCCTCTACCTTTCCAGATAAGCACTGCTCTGTTACTATGTGAAAAGTAAAACCAGTACTTGTTTCACAAAACCTACACTCTTAGAAAAAAGGGTTCTAAAGGGGTTCTTTGGCTGTCCCATAGGAGAACCATTTTTGGTTCCAGGTAGAACTGTTTTGGGTTCCAGGTAGAACCCTTTTGGGTTCCATGTAGAAAGAGTTCTGTATTGAACCCAAAAGGTTTCAACCTGGAACCAAAATGGTTCTACCTGGTGAAAAAAAGGGTTCTTCAAAGGGTTCTATGTGGACAGCCGAACAACTGTTTTCAGTTCAAGATAGCACCTTTTTTTCTTTGAGTGTACAGTTTGTGATACAGTTCTTGAGTTTGAATTATAGTTTGATATATCTGAACGTGCCCTGCCTCGAGCACACACAATATCTCAACACACTCATTAAAATGAATAAGCAGCTATGGGAGAGGGAAGTATAGGCCTCCTGTCAAGTGGACTTGACGTTGGTGATGTAAAAGTGCTGCGAGCGAGGTCTGTTTCTCTCCCGCCTCACACCTCTCACTCTTCCTGCTACCTGCACTCAGAGCTGCAGAGCTGGGGCTGGGTTACATCTAGTACTCTGACTGAGAATTACACCCATGGCAAGAATCACAGACATGAGTCATTGCCAGAGTGTGTGTCTGTGTGTGTGTGTGTGTGTGTGTGTGTGTGTGTGTGTGTGTGTGTGTGTGTGTGTGTGTGTGTGTGTGTGTGTGTGTGTGTGTGTGTGTGTGTGTGTGAGTGGGTGAAACATGTGTATGTGTGTTTGTGTGTGTGTGTGTGTGTGTGTGTGTGCATGTATATATGTGTGTGTGTCACAGGAGGCTGCTGAGGAGAGGATGGTTCAGAGTAATGGCCGGAATGTAGCGAATGGAATGGCATTGATGTAATTGATACCATTCCACTGATTCCTCTTGTCCTTACAACAAGCCCGTCCTCCACAATTAAAGTGCCACCAACCTCCTGTGGTGTGTGTGTCACAAGGAGGGGGTCTCTTTCTCACATTCTCTCCATTGTTCTCCTCCTCCACCCTGCTCTAATGAACAGTTCTCATTATGTGGTGCTCACCTCCACTCTGACACACACACACACACACACACACTTCCTCTCTGACTGATCTAAACTCTCTCCACAAACAGCAGTAGAACTCTCCTCTCTGACTGATCTGAACTCTCAAACAGCAGTAGAACTCTCCACCTCATCTGCAGCCTTTTTTCTCCTTCTGTGAAATATTCATTTTATTCATGTCCAGGTTTCTGCAGGGCATAAAGTACAGTAAAGCTGATAATTACACCAAAGGAAAATGGCTGGGCTATCATCTCCCGGTGTGCTGACACAAACAGAGCCATTACAGTCAGTGCAAGTGTCAGGCTCTGGCCATAGAGAAGCCCATTTGCTTCTCTATGTAGCCATGGTCAGAGTCTGACAGTTCTATTCTTTCGGTTTTCTGGTGGTGGTTTGTGTGGGATCCCTAATTAGAGGCAGCTGTAGCGCATCGTCTCTAATTAGGGATCCTACATAGGTTGGTAGGTTTCACACTGGGTTGTGGGTCGTTGTCATTATAAGTGTGCAACTATGTTACGTCCGTCCGCTCATTCGTGTTTGTGTTTGTGAACGTGACGTTTAGTCTATTCGTGTTTTTTGTTCTGTAGTTCGTCATTTGTGTTTATTATACATAGTACGTTATATAATATACATAGTATAGTAAAATAAAATGTAGAACTACTACTATGCGCTGCGTCTTGGTCTTCCTATGCACCCTCTCGTAACAGCAAGGCAGTAGCAGCCCCTGTCCTATTGATTATCATATTGTATGTAGCCAGTTGCATCGGTCAACTGTTTAGTGGGGTGGTTTAGCTGAAAAATCTGAAACAATTGTGTTTCTCGTGCATATTTTGGTCAGTTTCCCGGACACAGATTGAGCCTAGTCCTGTACCAAAGAGCAAGGTCAGAGAATCTCTAGGATTAGTCTTAATCTGTGTCCAGGAAACCGGCCCTTAGTGCCTCTTGTGTTGTGCAATTGCAATGTGATCAGCCTTTACCTTGGTATCCTCTGAATCCTTGGGGGTGTGGTATATGGCCAATATACTACGGTTAAGGGCTGTTCTTAAGCACAACGCAACGCAGAGTCCCTTAATGCAGCCATTAGCCATGGTATATTGGCCGTATACCACAAACACCCAAGGTACCTTATTGCTTTTATAAACTGGTTACCAACGTACTGTAATTAGAGCAGTAGAAATAAAGGTTTTGTTATACCCATATACCACCGCTGTCAGCCAATCAGCATTCAGGGCTCGAACCACCCAGTTTATTATATTACCTACATGATATACTGTATCTAATAACATCCTGTACTTCAGTAGAAATGAAACATGAGCCATCTCCATTTCCTTACATGGTAAAATTGTCTTCAAGATAAGTTTCCTTCTGAACCTTGAGAAACAATACAGGATTCAGGGCAGCTTGAGTGTTGGCTCTCTCGGTTGCTTCAATCAATCGTTTATTATGCCCAGAAATAAGCATGCCTGGCCCAAATCAATGTTCCCAATAATCCTCTCTCTGTGGCTGCCTGTCTCTCTGCCTGATCTAAAAGAACTAGGCAGAAGTGGCCCTTGTCTTCTGTTCCTGGGTCAGATATGTATTCATCACGTAAATTCACAATGAACCAACAGCACCCTAAGTGAATGAAAGTAGCATATAGTATCTTGGCAAACTATCCCTTCAAGATCTGTGGTCTGTGATCAAGGGCATCCATCTTTTACCCTGAAGTGTGAGTGACATCTCTTGTCTCATACAGTATCTCTGATGGGGGCGAGACTGATTAGCACAAGTCAGTAGTACTATTTCAATGCAATACTACACATTACTACACAATACAATGCTATTATTATTATTATTATTATATTTTTAGCTGCTGGAGCAATCAGGGCTAAAGTGCCTTGATCAAGAGCACACCGGCAGTAGCATTTATCTGGTATGTTTCCCTGTTTCCCAGTGGTTTGCTACTGATATGGTAACATGTCATGCAGAAGGACTCATAGTACATTCATAGAGTACATTCATCTCTCCTGATTTCATACAGTATGCACCTGAATTGGAGGTAACTCAACTAGTCTCCTCACAAGTCCGGATAAATTAACTTTTGTGTTTTCAGTCAGACTTAAAGTGGCCTACTTTGATAAATAACAGCCCCAAATACATCCTCTAATGTAGTCATTTGATGAGCTGGTACAGATTTATTGCTGAATCTCTAGATAAGGGCACAGTCTTTGGGTTATTATAAGGACAGTCAGTCTACTTGCCACATTAGTTACTCCCTGCCTGTGATTTAATGCTTTGAGGTTTGAGCACTGTCAACTAAGAAAACAACCAAAACACACAAACACTTCTATCTGAATCATTTCTATGAACTAAACATCAAAAGGAGACGAGGGTGTACGTATTCCTCTTCTCCCCCAGAGAGACACGGCATTAACTGTGTCGAAAAAAGCAGCCCGCTTTCCCTTAGAGAAAATAATAAAATTAAGAATTAATAGTAATAAAGTTATCATTATATTGTTTTACAGGAAGAAAAGTGCACTAGGTTGACATCATGTGAGTTTATTCTACATGGTGAAGTGTCTGTTGTTTACTTTCTCTTACTCCCTCATGGATGTTCTTTGTGAATCACAGACTCTGTATGTATCCACACATGGGAGAAATGATGCTGCAGCGGAAAACATTGTCCACCACTGAGTGGGCAGAGTTTGTGTGTGTGTGTATGTGTGCGTATGTGTGCGTGCATGTGTGTGTGTGTTGTTGAGTAGTTGGACAAAGCTTGCAGCATGATAACAACGCTTTGGCTTCTTGATATTCTTACTACAGTTCTGTCTAGAACTCCACCAATCAGGGCAGTTCTGTCCAGAACTCCTCCAATCAGGACAGTTTGTGAGATGGTTTGCTACAGTATGACTACTCATATCTGTAAACTGTCACGCTCATTATTATTATCCACTCTCAATAAGGGGTAAATCACCCCTGAAACAAACTTTATCAAATATTTGTATGCCTTGGGAGTGTCTTAAAGTTGAGCTGTGTCCAGGTCCCATTGCATTCAATACATGTGTCCATTAATATCCTTGAACGCTTGAGTGTTGATTCCCAGAAGGAATGGAAAGAATAAACACAAACTACTTCAAATTTGCAAGGTAAACTCCAAAGCTAGCTAGACTTGTCTTGTTTTCAATCCTTGAATTGAGAACCATTTTGTTTAATCTATTTAGCATTGGTCATTTGTTAGGTTCCTGTGAAAAATACATTTAATGGAAATAACAACAAATAAGAAACGATTGCACTACTTTGCTCCCTGTTTTTGGCCGTGTCAGCTCAAGACCTGGCCGTATTCCCGCGAGATCGACCCTAATTACTGCAGGAATACGCTGGAATAATTGGGAACAACACAAAACAGGAAGCGAATTTGAATCTGTAACCTGACAAATGGAGTATTGTTTAATCATACAATGTAATGTATTCTCAGTGAATTTGGTGATGATTTTTTCCTCCTGTTCAGAGAAATTAGCCATAGAAGTCACTTGAATTTCCCCCCATAAAGGAGGGCGGGGGGATATTTTTTTAAATAATTGCCTCTATCTGCTTCAATGCTGACTTTCTGCTTTGAAAGCACTACCTGTGTTGCTTGATGCTTTGAAGATAGGTGTTTGTGATGCAGGATACACATGTGCTCCATATGTGGGCCTGTTCTTTGAAAAGATAAAATAGTGAAATAGAAATAGTGTATTTGTGCTAGTAATTACATAATACTGAATATCATTTGAGTTGTATGATTATCAATGGGAATGTAATAATCAGACTCAAATTATCCATACAAAATGTAAAATCATTTTGAGAACCTTTTATTCTACTTAAAATGGAATTCGTCACACAAGAATAGGAGAAGCACTTTGTCAAATCAATCTGAGAGTTTCAGGTGCCATTGACAAAAGTTCAGGTCCAATCTAACATGTCCACAGTGGAACTACTATGCAACAAATTGCTATGTTTCCCTAGACACAATGCCGGGGGTGGGGTACTGTTAAATTGCCGCCAACACCATTCTCAGATTTCACTCACAAAACCGCTTTGCTTTTGACTCCTTACATCAAGCAGACGAAAAGAAATTGATCCTGGGGCTGACTGTAGGGAATTAGGCTATGTTGTTGCCAGGGTGGATGACTCACTTCTTTCTAGATCTGTAGCTTAGCAACAGCTCAATACCTGAACACACCTGTGGAGCATATCAATGCCCGCTGGCCGGGTCTTTGTTGTGGGGTATATGAAGTGTGATAGGAACTTTGAAATTAAGTTAGATGAGATAAAAATAATTGTTATCCTAACTAAAGGTGTAGGGTCTTAATTTGAGCCAGGTTGCTACAGAAGAAAAATTATTCTGCAGGAACAACAAATTTCAATTATTATGTAGATTATAATTAATGGACATTTTTGTAGGGGTTGATACATTTTTCATAAGGGAAAATCAAGTCTGACATTTCAAAGTTTAAATTACAAACTATAAAATACTTTTTAAAACTAACATACACTACTAGTTTTACACTTATTGCATTACAGGAAAGTTCTTCTGCAACAGGGTGATACAATTAAGATCCTACATCTGTAGTCAACATGATGCAAGACAAGTATGAAAGGTGTTTGACATCTTCCAGTAAAAAGATATGCCTTGGGGTTGTGTCAATAACTTGTTGCCCATAGCCTAGTGTCTGAACTGCCCCTGTTTTGTGTCCATTGAGGCATCATCTATTCCAACTGGGCAGAGTGGCCATGGATGTTACACATTCATAAGGGCTTATATTTATTTAGTGGTTAATAAATAACTACTTGTGATATCTGTTTTAATTATTGTGCTGCCAAATGTTCTGCTATTGACCTTTCAAAGTAGAAATGCTAAACTATCGCCATATCTAACTTTTCAGCGATAATTTGTACATATTGAAGATTAGCAGTTGATTTGTACCACCTAGAACATATCAGAGTTAAAATGGGAGCCTGTGTCAGTTGAGACGCAGCGGTGGGGTTCAGATGTGGGACATACACTCATTAGTCTCAGTCTGCTGTATAATTCCATCTTCTCTCCAACATTTGCGGCGCCACTCTTCTAGGATGAAGTTAGTCAACGCGAGCCGTAGCCTGAATGCTAATTGCTAACGTATAAAGTCAAATTTGAAAACTATATTTTTCTTCCACCCCAAAAAACTTGACTTGATGAAAGCTTTGATTGACTCAAAGCACGGCTGTGTCAAGGGGGAGACACGGATTCAGTTGCAGGCAACAGTGTTTATTATGCTCTCAAATGAGCCCAGGAAAAAATAAACAGGATCACAAAAGAAAAGAGGAAGTCCAAATAAATGTCCTCTGGGCCAGGAGAGTACTTCTCAAAAGAAACAAATTATAGCGTCATCCGACGCAGTGTCCGAGTTACATTGAGTTCCCTGGGGACGGTGATGAGCAGACAGAGAGGGTCTGGGGTGGTACATCCAAGTCCCAACAGAGAAAACACCTGGGCAGGCAGACTAGGAAACCAGGCCTGGCAGGAAACAGTGGAAGCAGGACAAAAATCAAAATGCCAAAACAAAAACAAAACAACACTTGGAGTCTGAAGAAAAACAGTAAGACAAGGCAAGGATAAGTAGGTCACAGGAAAAGCATACTCACAACAACGGTCTGACAAAAGACTGAACACAAGAAGACCTAAAATAGGGGAGGTAATGAGGGATTAATTGACAGCAGGTGTGAAGAGAACAAGGATAGTTAAGGATAACGAGTGGGAGGGGAGACACTACAATGACAGCGGAGCACATGGCCAGCTGTCAAAACAAGGCACATGTGCTCAAAAAACACAAAACACAGCAGATCAGACGGAAGTTATGACAGTACCCCCCCCCCCCCAGCAGCGCCACCTGGCGCAACCGGGAGGGGCTCACCTCGTCTCCGACGAAAGTCCTCGATCAGAGTCTGGTACAGAATATCCCGAGCCGGAATCCAACTCCTCTCCTCCGGACCGTAGCCCTCCCAGTCCACCAAATACTGGAAACCCCGACCACGGCGTCTAACGTCCAAAAGCTTTCTCACAGTGTACACTGGAGTACCATCCACTAGACGAGGAGGGGGGGGGGGGGTGTCGGGGAAGAAACAACAGGATTAAGGGGGAATCGAAACACAGGCTTGACCCTGGACACATGAAAGACAGGGTGAACCCGACCAAGAGTGGGGGGAAGCTTGAGCCGCACTGCCGCCGGACTCAGGACCTTGGTGATGCGGTATGGCCCAATGAACCTGGGTGCCAGCTTACGAGAAGGCACCCGGAGAGGCAGGTCCTTGGTGGATAGCCACACCTTCTGACCGCACACATACTGGGGAGCTGGAGTCCGGTGACGGTCAGCCGCCGCTTTGGTCCGTCTGGAAGCCCGGGCCAAGGCCTCCTCAGCCCTCCTCCAGGTGCGACGACACCGACGGACAAAGGCCAAGGCAGACGGGGCCAAGGCAGACGGGACCGCGGCTTCGGGTTCCTGTGTGGGGAAAAGGGGCGGTTGATAACCCACAGAACATTGAAAAGGAGACATACCCGTAGACGCTACCGGCAGGGAGTTGTGGGAATATTCCACCCACGATAGCTGCTGACTCCAGGAGACTATGTGACGCCAGGCAGCGGAGAGCTCGCTCGAGATCCTGGTTGGCTCGCTAGGCCTGCCCCTTGTTCTGAGGGTGAAAACCTGAAGACAGACTCGTTGAGGCCCCGATCTGTCTACAGAACTCTTTCCAAAACCGGGAGACAAATTGGGGTCCTCTGTCGGAGACCACGTCCACCGGAAGTCCATGGATCCGGAAGACGTGGTCCACCACCACCTGTGCTGTCTCCCTGGCGGAGGGGAGCTTGGGTAAGGGGATATAATGGGCCGCCTTGGAGAAGCGGTCCACCACCGTCAGAATCACGGTGTTACCTCTCGATGGGGGAAGGCCAGTGACAAAATCATGGGCTAGGTGTGACCAAGGGAGAGAGGGAATGGGCAAAGGCTGCAACAGACCAACAGGAGAACGGTTAGACGTCTTATTTTGAGCGCATACCGAGCAAGCCAACACAAACTGCCTGACATCTTGGGCCATGGATGGCCACCAAAATCGCTGACGGATGACAGCCAGCGACCTCCGAACCCCCGGATGACAGGCTACTCTGGATTCATGTCCCCACCTCAGGACCTCAGGACGCAGCGCAGCCGGCACAAACAACCGACCCCCTGGGCACCCCCTCGGGGGCTCCCCGCCCTCGATGGCCTCCCTCACCCGCCGCTCGACGTCCCAGGAAAGGGACCCCACCACCAACTCCCTGGAGTGGTTTTGGGGGTCGCCTCCCCGCCAGGACCCTCGAACAGATGAGAGAGGGCGTCAGGCTTAACATTTTTGGAGCCCGGCCGATACGAGAGGGAGAAGTTAAACCGCCCAAAGAAGAGTGCCCAGCGGGCCTGGCGAGCATTTAACCTCTTGGCCGAACGGACATACTCTAAATTCTTGTGATCCGTCCAGACCAAGAAGGGCCGCGCTGCTCCCTCCAACCAGTGACACCATTCCCCCAGAGCCAGCCTGACTGCCAGCAGCTCCCTGTTACCTATGTCGTAATTTCGCTCAGCAGGTCTCAAACGGTGAGAGAAGAAGGCACACGGGTGCACCTTCCCATCTCTGGGGAACCGCTGGGATAGGACCGCGCCTACCCCGACATCGGAGGCATCCACCTCAACAATAAATTGGCATTCAGAATCTGGAAGACAAAGAACAGGAGCAGAGATGAAACGGGACTTAAGAACATCAAAGGCCTCCTGAGCCTGAGAATTCCATCTGAACAGTACCTTAGGAGAGGTGAGTGCTGTTAAGGGTGCAGCAACCAGGCTAAAGTTCCGGATGAATCGCCTATAGAAGTTGGCGAACCCCAGGAACCGCTGCAACGCCTTCCGAGAGTCAGGGGTTGGCCACTCGGCCACGGCCCTTACCTTAGCGGGGTTGGCTTTGATCCCCTCTGTTGAAATGATATGCCCCAAGAACGAAACAGACTTCTCTGCCTTCACGTAAAGCTGGTTCTCCAGCAGCCGTTGTAGCACCTGACGGACGTGTTGAGTGTGTACCTGCAAGGAGGGAGAGAAGATGAGAATATCATCCAGGTACACAAAGACAAATCTGTTTACCATGTCCCTCACCAGGGCCTGGAAGACAGCTGGGGCGTTGGTGAGCCCAAAGGGTAAGACCCGGTATTCAAAGTGTCCCGTTGGGGTGTTGAAAGCTGTCTTCCACTCATCCCCCTCACGTATCCGGATCAAATGGTAGGCATTGCGGAGGTCTAGCTTGGTAAAGACCCTGGCTCCCTGTAACAACTCAAAAGCTGATGACATCAGAGGCAGAGGATAGCTGTTCTTTCTGGTGATGTCATTAAGACCCCGGTAGTCAATGCAGGGTCGCAGGGAGCCATCCTTCTTCTTAACAAAGAAGAACCCAGCCCCAGCGGGCGAGGAAGAGGGACGGATGAGGCCGGCATTTAAGGATTCCTGAATATACTTGTCCATGGCCTCTCTCTCAGGACCAGAAAGGGAATACAGACGACCCTTGGGCGGAGAAATGCCTGGGAGGAGATCGATGGCGCAGTCATACGGCCGATGAGGAGGCAAGGATGTGGCCCGGGACTTACTGAAGACCTGACAGAGATCGTGGTACTTCACCGGGACTCCGGTGAGATCGGCCTCCTCAACCTGAAAAACAGAAGACACAGAGCCAGGAGACAAGGCAGAACCTAAACATGACGCAAGACAAGACGGACTCCAAGAGAACACAGAATTGCCTGACCAATCCACATGAGGGTTGTGCTGCACCAGCCCCGGATGCCCTAGGACAACGGGGGCACTTGGGGAATCTAGGAGGTACAGCTCAATCACCTCACGGTGATTGCCGGAGACAAGAAGACTTACGGAAGGAGTGGAATGGGTGATGGAGGTAATGGAGGAGACCATTAAGGGAGCGGACAGAGATAGGAGAAGGGAGAGGAATGGCAGGAATGCCCCACAGCACAGCAACGGAGACATCCAGGAAGTTGCCCTCAGCACCCGAGTCAATCAGGGCTGAACAGGAGAGAACAGTGTCTTGATATTGAACAGAAACATTTAGCAGGGAACGTGAGATGGGGGAGTCGAGACAAGGAGTAGCACCCACCAGGATTCCCCGGATTACTGATGGGCTCCGGCTTTTAAAGGACACCGGATAGCACGATGCCCTGGCTTCCCGCAGTAAAGGCAAAGGCCCCGAGTCAAACGATCCTGCTTCTCCTTAGGGGTGAGACGAACACGCCCCACTTGCATGGGCTCAGGGTCTGCTGAAGAAGACGAGGAGGTGGGAACAGCACTGGAGGCACCTTCATCCAGCACCCAGGAGGATCGAGCTGTCCACCTCTGACGTCGACGTTGAAGACGCCCCTCCACACGAAGCACCAGTTCCACAAGGGTGTCTAAGTTGTGAGGCAGCTCGTGAGTGACAATCTCATCCTGGATGTCGTCAGCCAGCCCCTCCCGAAACCTAGCGCGTAACGCTGCCTCGTTCCAGTCACATGTGGCCGCCAGAGTTCTGAACTGGATGGAGTATTCCGTAACAGAACGGCCGCCCTGATTTAACCGCACCAGCTGGGAGGCCGTCTCATCACCTTGAGCAGAGCGGTCAAACAGCTTAATCATCTCCGCTCACATGTGCTCAAAAAACACAAAACACAGCAGATCAGACGGAAGTCATGACAGGCTGAAGGGTAAAGATTGACTCAAAGCGCGGCTGAAGGGTAAAGATTGACTCAAAGCACGGCTGAAGGGTAAAGATTGACTCAAAGCACGGCTGAAGGGTAAAGATTGGCCTTGCGCAAATACATCCAATACAGTCGTGGTCAAAGGTTTTGAGAATGACACAAGTATTGATCTCCACAATGTTTGCTGCTTCAGTGTTCTGACATCTTTATGTCAGTAGTTACTATGGTACACTGAAGTATAATTACAAGTATTCCATAAGTGTCAAAGGCTTTCATTGACAATGACATTCAGTTCATGCAAAGAGTCAATATTTGCAGTGTTGACCCTTCTTTTTCAAGACTTCTGCAATCCGCCCTGGCATGCTGTCAATTAACTTCTGGGCCACATCCTGACTGATGGCAGGCCATTCTTGCATAATCAATGCTTGGAGTTTGTCAGAAGTTGTGGGTTTTTGTTTGTCCACCCGCCTCTTGAGGATCGACCACAAGTTCTCAATGGGATTAAGGTCTGGGGAGTTTCCTGGCCATGGAACCAAAATGTCGATGTTGTTTCCCAAAGCCACTTAGTTATCACTTTTGCCTTATGGCAAGGTGCTCCATCATGCTGGAAAAAGCATTGGTCGTCACCAAACTGTTTTTGGATGGTTGGGAGAAGTTGCTCTCGGAGGATGTGTTGGTACCATTCTTTATTTATGGCTGTGTTCCTAGGCAAAAGGCAGTTGTTCCTGAGAAATGAATTGCGGGAAAGAAAAAGACACTTACAAAGATTTTTGTCATCTGTATAAATCAGAATTGATCGTGCTTTCATTAAATGCATCATTTGGACTCTAACCCCCAAAGAAACGTACAGTTCATGGACAGATTTTCAGTTTCTATGCTTTCTTAAAGCCTGCTTAAAGCCTTAATAAAAGCCTGCTTAAAAATACAGAATAGATGTTATGCTCTCTTTAGGCGTGAAAGGATGTCATAACACCAACCATCTTCTATCTCTTTCCTGGGGTTCATGCTGTAGGTGCACTTTAGCAACCTCCTCCAGCTACGATCATAAAGCACTATAGACTAGACTTTGTTGGAGGCTGAATTGCTACAGATTACCCAACAAAGAACAAAATACAAGGGGGCCCTGACCTTCAATGCATCTGAGAAACCTTTCCTATGTGGGTTTCAAGTGACTGGAGGATTATATGGGCATCACATCACAACATGCTTAAAATGAGTAAGTTCTATAAAAGAGATGGACTACAGGCTTTTCTTATTTTATTACATTTTTTATGGAATATACAGTATAGGAGTTGAGGGATGGGACATGATTGAGACTGTCATGAAATAGTCTCTCTATAGTGGAATGTTTTTTGCATGGTTCATGGTGCTGATGTAATATGTAGACATCACAGCTCATGACTGGGGTGGAAAAGGTAACCACTGAGCATTAGTTAGAAGATACTGTTCAATAAACCGGGTTCCCTGGATGAGTTTATAAAGAAACATGCACTACATCCCATTAAGTGAATAAGTTCTAGTCAACAGAAAACTCTTAGAGAATAGGAAATGTCCCGACTGGTTTCTCAATAGGAAATGTCCCGACTGGTCTCTCAATAGGAAATGTCCTGACTGGTTTCTCAATAGGAAATGTCCCGACTGGTCTCTCAATAGGTAATGTCCTGACTGGTCTCTCAATAGTAAATGTCCCGACTGGTTTCTCAATAGGAAATGTCCCGACTGGTCTCTCAATAGGTAATGTCCTGACTGGTTTCTCAATATGAAATGTCCCGACTGGTTTCTCAATAGGTAATGTCCCGACTGGTTTCTATATATGAAATGTCCCGACTGGTTTCTCAATAGGTAATGTCCCGACTGGTTTCTAAATAGGAAATGTCCCAACTGGTTTCTCAAAAGGAAATGTCCCGACTGGTCTCTCAAAAGGAAATGTCCCGACTGGTCTCTCAATAGAAAATGTCCCGAATGGTCTCTCAAAAGGAAATGTCCCGACTGGTCTCTCAATAGGAAATGTCCCGACTGGTCTCTCAATAGGAAATGTCCCTACTGGTTTCTCAATAGGCAATGTCCCGACTGGTGTCTCAATAGGCAATGTCCCGACTGGTTTCTCAATAGGTAATGTCCCTACTGGTTTCTCAATAGGCAATGTCCCGACTGGTTTCTCAATTTGTATTTTATTGTATTTATTTATTTAACCTTTATTTAACTAGGCAAGTCAGATAAGAACAAATTCATATTTACAATGACGGCCTACCAAAAGGCAAAAGACCTCCTGCGGGGATGGGGGCTGGGATTAAAAATATTTATAAATTAAATGAAAAAATATAGGACAAAACACATATCACGACGAGAGACAACACTACATAAAGAAATACCTAAGACAACATAACATGGCAGCAACACATGACAACACAACATGGTAGCAACACAACATGAAAATAACAAGGTAGCAACACAACATGGCAGCAACACAACATGGTAGCAGCACAAAACATGGTACAAACATTATTGGGCACAGACAACAGCACAAAGGACAAGAAGGTAGAGACAACAATTCATCATGCAAAGCAGGCACAACTGTCAGTAAGAGTGTCCATGATTGAGTCTTCGAATGATGAGATTGAGATAAAACTGTCCAGTTTGAGTGTTTGTTGCAGCTCGTTCCAGTCGCTAGCTGCAGCGAACTGAAAAGACGAGCGACCCAGGGATGGGTGTGCTTTGTGGACCTTTAACAGAATGGATGAGGGCTGTAGTAGATATCTCAGAGAGGGGGGAGTGAGGCCTAAGAGGGTTTTATAAATAAGCATCAACCAATGGGTCTTGTGACAGGTATACAGAGATTACCAGTTTTCAGAGGAGTATAGAGTGCAGTGATGTGTCCTATAAGGAGCATTGGTGGCAAATCTGATGGCCGAATGGTAAAGAACATCTAGCCGCTCAAGAGCACCCTTACCTGCTGATCTATAAATTATGTCTCCGTAATCTAGCATGGGTAGGATGGTCATCTGAATCAGAGTTAGTTTGGCAGCTCAATAGGTAATGTCCAGACTGGTTTCTCTCATAGGTAATGTCTCACCTGGTTTCTCAATAGGTAATATCCCGACTTGTTTCTCAATAGGTAATGTCCCGACTGGTTTCTCAATAGGTAATGTCCCGACTGGTTTCTCAATAGGTCATGTCCTGACTGGTTTCTCAATAGGTAATATCCCGACTGGTTTCTCATGGGTAAGTACAGTAGTAGGGGTGCATTCAACACTCTGCAACTCTGTTAAATGCCACGACAGTTAAACGTCCCGAAGCGTCCTGATATTAGAATGTCCTCCATGTGTCCTTATACTCCTCTACTACTTCCTGTACAGGGTAGGAAGCTATCCTATTACATTTACACATTCTATTGGAGGATACAGTGAAGTTTCTGGAACATTCAGATAAGGATTCTAATTTTGCGAGCCAGTGCACTTTGTGTCGACCACTAATGGCTAATGGAGTAAATAATTATAAAGCTACCCTGCAATAAATCTGATTAGTTTTTTCCTTCTCTCTGAGCTAAGGGGAGGGTATGGGAGTTTCAGTCTGTTTTTGTTATAATTATATAGACTCTGGCTTAATGTTAATACATAGACTATTTTAGAAAATTATGCAGTTCTGATGCCGCGACGCTGTCACTGGGAGGAAAAAAATATATACTCTCACCTTAGTTTCATATCTATGTGTCATGTGGTCATGTGGTTTGGATATCACTGTGACACGACCTTGAAACATGGCCTTGTGCTACTAACGTTAAGAGTTGGGTTTATTGACTGTAGGTTTTGCCAAATGGAGATAAAAAAAAAAACTGATAGTAGTACAATTCCTCATTATCTTGGCAGGAAAACAATACTGGAGGGATTTCAGCTGGAGTATATGTTTGATTAGATAACAATTCAATGTTGTTTTTTAGAAAATTACAAAATATTCTAGAAAAATACAAGAGTTAGATTAAGTTGATGTGACTTCAATATTATCAATTTTTGAACGTGTATTTTTTAAGGACCTTTATTTTATTTTATTTATTTTTATTTATTTAACCTTTATTTAACTAGGCAAGTCAGTTAAGAACAAATTCTTATTTACAATTACGGCCTAGGAATAGTGGATTAGCTGCCTTGTCCAGGGACAGAACGACAGATTTGTACCTTGTCAGCTCAGGGATTCGATCTCCCAAAGCTCTAATTCCCATTGTTAGAGCCTCTCCTGCCTATGATATATGACATAACATACACATGGCCACATTCATATAAAGTGGCATCGTTTACGTCGTTACCTAGCAACCCACTACCCCTACTATAGAGAGAATTGACGTGGCTGCATGTATGAAAACCTAGGGAACGATCTCTGCCCGGTGGCATCGCTAGAAAAAGATATCTCTAAATTACCCCAACATGCCCCAGCCTATTATCTACGCCCCAAACGAAAGCTCTCCGATGATGACAAAGTGTGGTATACCATGGAGCCAATGGGACCAAACACCCTTTCATTAATGCTTCCCCATCTGTGCAAGGTATAACATTTCTTTCTCTTATGAGCTATTGGAAAACGGAAAACAGGAGGAGATGGAGTAACATCCTAAAAGCTGCGAGTGACAGCAAGGCAGTTGTGAGAAATGGCGCCTAGCTGCGCTTGAGACCCTTCACTAATTGCACACAGAATGGAAATGTACAATTCAATGTGTATCGCAATTAAATAGCTGTCGATGCTGTGACCATCCGAAAAAAATTGTCATTGTGGTTTCTATTCTGATCTGCTGTATCAATGTCTTTGCTACAATGTTTCAGCGCTGTTTTCAGATCCATGGACAGCGCCCCTAGCCTTATGGCTATTTTCTTTTTTTTATTTAACCGTTATTTAACTAGGAAAGTAAGTTAAGAACAAATTCTTATTTACAATAGCAGCCTATGAACAGTGAGTTAACTGCCTTGTTCAGGGGCAAAACCACATATTTTTATCTTGTCAGCTCAGGGATTCAATCCAGCAGCTTTTCAGTTACTGGCCGACGCTCTAACCTCTCGGCTACCTGCCACTATGACCACATCACAGCCATGATGAAAATGTCATAACACATGGCCTCTCATGTATTATTGCTTAGTCAAAACTAAATATACATATGAATGTCAGTGTGTAGTCTCAATAATATAATGACAGTAAAATGATGTGTGTGTGTTTGTGTGTGGTTGTTTGTGTGTGTGGTTGTGTGTGTGGTTGTGTGTGTGTGTGTGTGTGTGTGGTTGTATGTGTGTGTGTGTGTGTGTGTGTGTGTGTGTGCGTGTGCGTGTGTGTGTGCGTGTGTGTGTGTGTGTGGTTGTGTGTGATGTGCCAAAGTTGATGTGCGGACATTTATGACTCAATCCTTGACAGCAGCGTTCAAATGCATCTAATGTTTAATAAATACATTTAACATCAGCGGCATTCAAACTCATGTCTGGCTCGTTTGAGGGTGTTTTGTTTATTGATTTAGATTGCATTGATAAAAATAACTTTTATGAATCAAGATAGTCATGCAATTACACTGTAAAATCAGGAACTGAGTTCCTGCTTCTGATACAGACCTAGTAGCCTACAGTCGAGCACAGATATAAACATGATGGCATGATGGCTGAATTAACTAGATACTAGACACATTAGGTAAGAGAAAGAGACTAGTGTGAACAGAGCTAGTAACCTTTCTTCCCATCAACACAGAGAGAGGGAGAGAGACAGGGAGGTACAGAGAGAGAATGGGAGAGAGAAAAAGAGCGAGTCTGAGGGAGGGAGAGCTTTACCCTCAACAGAAAGAGAGTCTGAGGGAGGGAGAGCCTAACCATCAACAGAAAGAGAGTCTGAGGGAGGGAGAGCTTTACCCTCAACAGAAAGAAAGGAGAAGAAGAGTAGCGTGGGTAAAATCACTGGGGACGCCAAGCTAATACAGTGACAACTAAAAGATACCCAGAACAATTTAGTCCAATCAACATAAGCTAAAAACGATGTGGCAGTCCATGGTTCTGATTTCTGCGTGCGTGCGTGTGTGCAAGTAGAAATACATGTTGACTCACCCTATTTGTAGAGAAACGCCAAAGCCATCCTCCTCTCTTTCATGTTGACGAAACAGTCTATGACTCTATGATACAGCACACACTTGTATTTTTTGTTGTCCTAGGCTACCTGGCTAAAATACGTTCTCGCTAGACTAACTTCCATTCATGGGAAACGTTAGCTAGCTAACATTAGCCTTCTATATCTAGCTACATATTGTACTTCCATCCTCTCAGGCCAGGGGCACAACAATGTATGAATTAATGGTTGGATCAGAATCGCCGTTATAATCACTGGCCAGTACGGAGAATTAAGGAAAACCATAAGTCCAAATCCCTATCTCCATCCATGGCTAATTTAGGAAAGGGACAATTTTAGCTAGCTGGCTGGCTAGCCACCGGAGGATAACAACACGATGAGATGCAACAATTCTACTTTTTCTGTCAATGACGTATGCTCTCAATGGGATTTGATTGGAGTGAAGCCAAATCCAAGCTGACTTCCCTTGACACTTTCTTTGATGCGCCAGGACCATTCACGCTGATTGGCATATTTTTTTATACTTTTATATCAAGGGAGGCCAGATGCAACAATGTCTTACACATTTGGACCAGACAGCATCAGATAGATGGCCAACACGTATGTGTCACGGTGCCCATTATATAAGGGACGGTAAACGGAGCGCTGGTGAAGTGTCATCCTTTTTTATTTCAAATGAGATGTCCTCACGAAGCATTCAAATAAAAAGGAGAGTGAAAAAAATATAACTATTAACAAACAAAAACACAGTGACTTACTTGCTGAGCTACAGGCAGTGCAGACAAGCAGGAACAATGATCCACACACAGGTGGCTGTGTGTGGAGCCTATATACTATCCCCAATCAGAGACAACGCTATACAGCTGTCTCTGATTGGGGATGATCATCTCCCTAGATAGGGTGTGATGACTTGGTTGTGTGCCTCTCTCCTCCCCTAGGTGGGAGTAAGAGGCCTTACCACAACCAAGCCATCACAGTACCCCCCCCCAAGGTGCGGACTCCCGATCGCACACACAACAAAAAGTCCCCCCTCTCCTGAAAAAAAAAAATTGTCCAAAATTCTAGGGGGGACATGGCGGAGTACTGAGGTGGTTGCTGGTGGGGGCTCCGGTTCCGGTTCCGGGCGTGGCACAGGCTGTGAGAGTAGCTTCTCTCCTACCTTTCCGTTGCACGCCCGGTCCGGTCCGGACCCCGGCGCGGTGGTTCCCCCCTCAGTACTCCCGCCAGTCACCAAGTCCTGTCTGGACCCTGGTGCGGGAGCCCTCGACCCTGGAGAGGGGCTGACAACCGGCCCCGGACTGGGCCCCGGTGGAGCGGACTGCTCCGGCACTGGAGCGACGCAGATGAACGGCCCCGGACTGGGCACCGGTGGAGCGGACTGCTCCATCTCTGGAGCGACGTAGACGACCGGCCCCGGACTGGGCACCGGTGGAGCGGATTGCTCCGGCACTGGAGTGACGCAGACGACCGGCCCCGGACTGGGCACCGGTGGAGCGGACTGCTCCGTCACTGGAGCGACGTAGACGACCGGCCCCGGACTGGGCACCGGTGGAGCGGACTGCTCCGGCACTGGAGCGACGCGGACGACCGGCCCCGGACTGGGCACCGGTGGAGCGGACTGCTCCGGCACTGGAGCGACGCGGACGACCGGCCCCGGACTGGGCACCGGTGGAGGAGGCTCCAGGCCTTGAGCTGTGGCTGGAGGCTCCGGAACGCTGACCCTTGCTGGAGGTGGCGTGGCGCTGACCTTCGCTGGAGGTGGCGTGGCGCTGACCTTCGCTGGAGGTGGCGTGGCGCTGACCTTCGCTGGAGGTGGCGTGGCGCTGACCTTCGCTGGAGGTGGCGTGGCGCTGACCTTCGCTGGAGGTGGCGTGGCGCTGACCTTCGCTGGAGGTGGCGTGGCGCTGACCTTCGCTGGAGGTGGCGTGGCGCTGACCCTCGCTGGAGGCCTCGGGCTGCTGACCTTCACTGGAGGCCTCGGGCTGCTGACCTTCACTGGAGGCCTCGGGCTGCTGACCCTCACTGGAGGCCTCGGGCTGCTGACCTTCACTGGAGGCCTCGGGCTGCTGACCTTCTCTGGAGGCTTTGGGCTGCTGACCTTCTCTGGAGACCTCGGGCTGTTGACCCTCTCTGGAGGCCTCGGGCTGCTAACCTTCACAGGAGGCCCCGGGCTGCTGACCTTCACAGGAGGCCCCGGGCTGCTGACCTTCTCCGGAGGTCTCGGGCTGCTAACCTTCACAGGAGGCCTCGGGCTGCTGACCTTCTCCGGAGATCTCGGGCTGCTGACCTTCACAGGAGGCCTCAGGCTGCTGACCTTTACAGGAGACCTCAGGCTGCTGACCGTCACAGAAGGCCTCGGGCTGCTGACCGTCACAGAAGGCCTCGGGCTGCTGACCTTCTCCGGAGACCTCAGGCTGGATGCCGTGCCCACCCTGGGCACCGACGCAGAGGTGGTCTTCAGCCCTGCAGCTGGTCTGGCTGTCGGCCCCAGACTGGGCACCGACACGCTATGGAGCTCCTGCTCCACAGCGGGACTGAACGTCGTGCCCACCCTGGGCACCGACGCAGAGATGGTTCCCAGCCCTCTGGTGGGGCTGGCTGTCGGCCCCAGACTGGGCACCGACACGCTATGGAGCTCCTGCTCCACAGCGGGGCTGAACGTCGTGCCCACCCTGGGCACCGACGCAGAGATGGTTTCCAGCCCTCTGGTGGGGCTGGCTGTCGGCCCCAGACTGGGCACCGACACGCTATGGAGCTCCTGCTCCACAGCGGGACTGAACGTCGTGCCCACCCTGGGCACCGACGCAGAGATGGTTTCCAGCCCTGTAGTTGGGCTGGCTGTCGGCCCCAGACTGGGCACCGACACGCTATGGAGCTCCTGCTCCACAGCGGGACTGAACGTCGTGCCCACCCTGGGCACCGACGCAGAGAGGGTTTCCAGCCCTGTGGTTGTGCTGGCTGTCGGCCCCAGACTGGGCACCGACGCGCTATGGAGCTCCTGCTCCACAGCGGGACTGAACGTCGTGCCCACCCTGGGCACCGACGCAGAGATGGTTTCCAGCCCTGTAGTTGGGCTGGCTGTCGGCCCCAGACTGGGCACCGACACGCTATGGAGCTCCTGCTCCACAGCGGGACTGAACGTCGTGCCCACCCTGGGCACCGACGCAGAGAGGGTTTCCAGCCCTGTGGTTGTGCTGGCTGTCGGCCCCAGACTGGGCACCGACGCGCTATGGAGCTCCTGCTCCACAGCGGGGCTGAACGTCGTGCCCACCCTGGGCACCGACGCAGAGAGGGTTTCCAGCCCTGTGGTTGGGCTGGCTGTCGGCCCCAGACTGGGCACCGACGCGCTATGGAGCTCCTGCTCCACAGCGGGGCTGAACGTCGTGCCCACCCTGGGCACCGACGCAGAGATGGTCTCCAACCACAGAGCTGTGCTGGCGACCGTCGTTGTAGCCTCCGTGCGAGGAGTAGGCACGAGGCGTACAGGACTGGGGAAATGCACCAGTGATCTGATGCGAGGCGCTGGCACGGGTCGCGCCGGGCTGGGGAAACGCACTGTTGGGTTGTTGCGTTTAGCTGGCACGGGTCGCGCCGGGCTGGGGAAACGCACTGTTGGGTTGTTGCGTTTAGCTGGCACGGGTCGCGCCGGGCTAGGAAAACGCACCGTTTGGCTGGTGCGCGGAGCAGGCGCGGGCCGTACCGGGCTGGGGAAACGCACCGTTGGCTGGGTGCGTTTAGCTGGTACGGGTCGCACCGGGCTAGTGTTGCGCACCGATGGTTTGGTGCGCTGAGTCGGTCTCCTCCTCCTCCGACTCTGGACCGGCGCTGGAGGCACCGGACTGGGAACTGGCGCTGGAGCACGACTGTCCCTGTCGTGCCTACTCCATCGCCAATCCCCATCCTGTGAGGGTTCCTCCGGGAACCCCCACGAGTGAGGGAACAGAAGCACATCGTCGTCGTCTTCCTCCGACTCCTCTCTGTACTCCCGTTCCCACGGCTGTAGGGGCTCCTCCTGGAACCCCCACGAGTGCAGTGGTCGGGGCTCTTCTCCCTCGATCCCCGACCACCCCCATAGCCCCCCCCCAAAATCCGTTTGAGGGGTTTTCTGGGCTCCAGGCTGGTCCTCAACCCTAGCCCGGTGACGTGTCCTCCGTCTCCGGCGCCTCGGCTGCTCCGGACCCCAGCCTTCCTCCACCGAGCGATAATAAGAGTGTTCCTCCTCGGTAATTTTTCCCATACCGAGGAGGATATCTCCTAAAGTTATCCCCCGTTGCGTCCCAGGGTGGTGGATCATTCTGTCACGGTGCCCATTATATAAGGGACGGTAAACGGAGCGCTGGTGAAGTGTCATCCTTTTTTATTTCAAATGAGATGTCCTCACGAAGCATTCAAATAAAAAGGAGAGTGAAAAAAATATAACTATTAACAAACAAAAACACAGTGACTTACTTGCTGAGCTACAGGCAGTGCAGACAAGCAGGAACAATGATCCACACACAGGTGGCTGTGTGTGGAGCCTATATACTATCCCCAATCAGAGACAACGCTATACAGCTGTCTCTGATTGGGGATGATCATCTCCCTAGATAGGGTGTGATGACTTGGTTGTGTGCCTCTCTCCTCCCCTAGGTGGGAGTAAGAGGCCTTACCACAACCAAGCCATCACAGTATGTCAGGCTCTGGCCATAGAGAAGCCTATTTGCTTCTCTATGTAGCCATGGTCAGAGTCTGACAGTTCTATTCTTTCTATGTACTGGTGGTGGTTTGTGTGGGATCCCTAATTAGAGGCAGCTGTAGCGCATCGTCTCTAATTAGGGATCCTACAAAGGCTTGGTATTTTCACACTGGCTTGTGGGTCGTTGTCGTTATATGTCGCAGTCACGGTTAAAGTAAGTGTGCTTTTGTTACGTCCGTTCATTCGTGTTTGTTTTTGTGAACGTGACGTTTTGTCTATAGTGTTTGTTTTCGGTGTTGTTATAGTTTTGTTTGTGTTCATTATGCATAGTATAAAATAACAAGGAAATAAATGTCGAACTACTATCCCTGCGCTGCGACTTGGTCAATGTATGCACCCTCACGTGACAACGTAGAGAGATAGAGGGGCGCTGTTTCGCTAGCTTGGATGCTTTCTCCTGTGAGATACATTCAGCCTCTTGCGAATTGAAGTAAAATTATGGATGTTTTATTTTTTGTCAAGTTTGGGAAGCCTGGCTTCTCTTGGCATACATGAATACACGCCACTGGGGGAGAGAGCGAGGGTGGGAGGGATGGAGGGTCATTCTATCGACAAACAGAGAGAGAGAGAGATTCTGAAGGAGAGAGAGCCTTACAATCAACAGAAAGAGAAAGAGATGATGTATGATACTTTGGCAATATATACACAGTTGCGTCATGCCAATAAAGGGATTTGAATTTAATTGAAGAGAGAGAGAGAGAGAGAGAGAGAGAGAGAGAGAGAGAGAGAGAGAGAGAGAGAGAGAGAGAGAGAGAGAGAGAGAGAGAGAGAGAGAGAGAGAGAGAGAGAGAGAGAGAGAGAGAGAGAGAGAGCTTGCACCAGGCCCTCTAGGGACCCCGGTGGCTCTGTGACCTTTCTGTTCCAGTGTGGAGGATAATTGTGAGAGAGAGATGGAGATAGAGAGAGATGGAGAAAGAGAGAGATGGAGAAAGAGAGAGATGGAGAATGAGAGACAAGGGCAGAAAGAGAGGGTGGGAGAGAGACTGTGAGAGGAAACAGGGTGGGTGAAAGAGAGGAAGAGGAGGCTAACAGAATATATGAAAGAAAACAAACGTAGAACCAGAGGAGCAGAGAAAGACGGAGGGAGGGAGGGAATACTTTTGCCCAGGGCCCTTAGGGGTCTATATGAAGAAAAAGGCATTGGCCATTTGGGACGTACCCTCTAGGTGTTTTCTCCTTTGACATGAGAAATTATAGGGACCAGAAACCACCCAACCACATTACTGTTATTTCATACAAGCAGCATGTCCTGTATTCTTATGTTAGAATGGATTCTACATTTGAATGTAAAAGGATCTTCTCTCTCTCTCCCTCTGGTCTGGCAATTTTATCTCTACAGCCTTCAATTGCAGAAGCAGATAGGAGAGCTCCCATTTTTATGTATCCTGTTGCTTGTATGGGCTCACATGAATCAAGATATCACAGTACATTTCAACCCAGATGCTTTTTAGAAACACACTGTGAGGCTGAACCTCACAGTGTAAAGTGTCAAACACTTTAGATGGAATGAAAGGGGAGAGGGAGGAGAGAGGGAGAGGAAAGGGAGTGAAAGGAGAGAGTAAACAAGTGAAAGGAAAGGAGAGCAAGAGTAAGGAATGGAAGCGAGGGAGATGAAAGAGGAGAGAGGAGAGAGAAAGAGAGAGAGAGAAAGGAGAGAGAGAGAGAGAGAGGAGAAGAGAGAGAGAGAGAGGAGTGAGAGAGAGAGAGAGAGAGAGAGGAGATGAGAAAGAGGAGAAAGAGGAGAAAGAGGAGAGCGAGAGAGAGGAGAGAGAGAGGAGAGCGGAGAGATAGGAGGAGAGAGAGAGAGAGAGAGAGAAGATGAGAAAGAGGAGAGATAGGAGAGAGAGGAGAGAGAGAGGAGAGAGAGAGGAGAGAGAGAGGAGATAGAGAGGAGAGAGAGAGAGAGAGGAGAGAGAGGAGATGAGAGAGAGACAGAGGGGAGAGAGAGAGGAGCGAGAGAGAGGAGATGAGAGAGAGAGAGGAGCGAGAGAGAGAGAGAGAGAGAGAGAGGAGATGAGAGAGAGAGAGGAGATGAGAGAGAGGAGAAAGAGGAGAGAGAGGAGAGAGAGGAGAGCAAGAAAGAGAGAGGAGAGAGAGAGGAGAGAGAGAGAGGAGAGAGAGAGAGAGAGAGAGAGACCAAATTGAAAGAGGGAGCAAAAGGAGAGGGAAGAGAGATGCAACTATAGACGTTAGGGTAGCAGATGTGAAAAAAGTTTGACCTCAACACCTTTATCCACAGGGGAGAGTAAACACTCCAGCTAAATGAAGCCCCAGTCTGCATCCCAAATGGCAACATATTCTCCATATAGTGCACACATTTTTGCTAGGGCCAATTGGGCATATATAGAGAATAGGGTTCAATTTGGGACACAACCGGATGTCTCTATCCCTCTGTCCCCTCAGCAATCAGGAAGAGTTCCTCAATCATGGAATTGGATGTGCTACTCTTCACGAACACATACCACCCCCATGGCCTGCACACAAACACACACCACACACACACACAAGATACATGCACACACACACACACACACACACACACACACACACACACAGTACTGCAAACACATACTCTCTCACACACACGCACACCACACACACACCGGACACACCACATCCGGTACTCAACAGGAGTAATCATACCGCCCTCTTTCTGAAAGTCTTCTATGGTGCTGTTACCTGGTACAACCTCCAAAGCACTCTGTCAAAGAGACTCAATGTAGTGTCTCAAACCTCTCTGCTCACTATATATATAGTGCACTACTTTTGACCAGGGCCCATAGGTCTCTGGTCAAAAGCAGTGCACTACAGTGGGGAGAACAAATATTTGATACACTGCCGATTTTGCAGGTTTTCCCACTTACAAAGCATGTAGAAGTCTGTCATTTTTATCATAGGTACTCTTCAACTTTGAGTGACGGAATCTAAAACAAAAATCCAGAAAATCACATTGTATGATTTTTAAGTAATTAATTTGCATTTTATTGCATGACATAAGTAATTGATACATCAGAAAAGCAGAACTTAATATTTGGTACAGAAACCAGAGGAGCAGAGAAAGACGGAGGGAGGGAGGGAATACTTTTGCCCAGGGCCCTTAGGGGTCTATATGAAGAAAAAGGCATTGGCCATTTGGGACGTACCCTCTAGGTGTTTTCTCCTTTGACATGAGAAATTATAGGGACCAGAAACCACCCAACCACATTACTGTTATTTCATACAAGCAGCATGTCCTGTATTCTTATGTTAGAATGGATTCTACATTTGAATGTAAAAGGATCTTCTCTCTCTCTCCCTCTGGTCTGGCAATTTTATCTCTACAGCCTTCAATTGCAGAAGCAGATAGGAGAGCTCCCATTTTTATGTATCCTGTTGCTTGTATGGGCTCACATGAATCAAGATATCACAGTACATTTCAACCCAGATGCTTTTTAGAAACACACTGTGAGGCTGAACCTCACAGTGTAAAGTGTCAAACACTTTAGATGGAATGAAAGGGGAGAGGGAGGAGAGAGGGAGAGGAAAGGGAGTGAAAGGAGAGAGTAAACAAGTGAAAGGAAAGGAGAGCAAGAGTAAGGAATGGAAGCGAGGGAGATGAAAGAGGAGAGAGGAGAGAGAAAGAGAGAGAGAGAAAGGAGAGAGAGAGAGAGAGAGGAGAAGAGAGAGAGAGAGAGGAGTGAGAGAGAGAGAGAGAGAGAGAGGAGATGAGAAAGAGGAGAAAGAGGAGAAAGAGGAGAGCGAGAGAGAGGAGAGAGAGAGGAGAGCGGAGAGATAGGAGGAGAGAGAGAGAGAGAGAGAGAAGATGAGAAAGAGGAGAGATAGGAGAGAGAGGAGAGAGAGAGGAGAGAGAGAGGAGAGAGAGAGGAGATAGAGAGGAGAGAGAGAGAGAGAGGAGAGAGAGGAGATGAGAGAGAGACAGAGGGGAGAGAGAGAGGAGCGAGAGAGAGGAGATGAGAGAGAGAGAGGAGCGAGAGAGAGAGAGAGAGAGAGAGAGGAGATGAGAGAGAGAGAGGAGATGAGAGAGAGGAGAAAGAGGAGAGAGAGGAGAGAGAGGAGAGCAAGAAAGAGAGAGGAGAGAGAGAGGAGAGAGAGAGAGGAGAGAGAGAGAGAGAGAGAGAGAGACCAAATTGAAAGAGGGAGCAAAAGGAGAGGGAAGAGAGATGCAACTATAGACGTTAGGGTAGCAGATGTGAAAAAAGTTTGACCTCAACACCTTTATCCACAGGGGAGAGTAAACACTCCAGCTAAATGAAGCCCCAGTCTGCATCCCAAATGGCAACATATTCTCCATATAGTGCACACATTTTTGCTAGGGCCAATTGGGCATATATAGAGAATAGGGTTCAATTTGGGACACAACCGGATGTCTCTATCCCTCTGTCCCCTCAGCAATCAGGAAGAGTTCCTCAATCATGGAATTGGATGTGCTACTCTTCACGAACACATACCACCCCCATGGCCTGCACACAAACACACACCACACACACACACAAGATACATGCACACACACACACACACACACACACACACACACACAGTACTGCAAACACATACTCTCTCACACACACGCACACCACACACACACCGGACACACCACATCCGGTACTCAACAGGAGTAATCATACCGCCCTCTTTCTGAAAGTCTTCTATGGTGCTGTTACCTGGTACAACCTCCAAAGCACTCTGTCAAAGAGACTCAATGTAGTGTCTCAAACCTCTCTGCTCACTATATATATAGTGCACTACTTTTGACCAGGGCCCATAGGTCTCTGGTCAAAAGCAGTGCACTACAGTGGGGAGAACAAATATTTGATACACTGCCGATTTTGCAGGTTTTCCCACTTACAAAGCATGTAGAAGTCTGTCATTTTTATCATAGGTACTCTTCAACTTTGAGTGACGGAATCTAAAACAAAAATCCAGAAAATCACATTGTATGATTTTTAAGTAATTAATTTGCATTTTATTGCATGACATAAGTAATTGATACATCAGAAAAGCAGAACTTAATATTTGGTACAGAAACCAGAGGAGCAGAGAAAGACGGAGGGAGGGAGGGAATACTTTTGCCCAGGGCCCTTAGGGGTCTATATGAAGAAAAAGGCATTGGCCATTTGGGACGTACCCTCTAGGTGTTTTCTCCTTTGACATGAGAAATTATAGGGACCAGAAACCACCCAACCACATTACTGTTATTTCATACAAGCAGCATGTCCTGTATTCTTATGTTAGAATGGATTCTACATTTGAATGTAAAAGGATCTTCTCTCTCTCTCCCTCTGGTCTGGCAATTTTATCTCTACAGCCTTCAATTGCAGAAGCAGATAGGAGAGCTCCCATTTTTATGTATCCTGTTGCTTGTATGGGCTCACATGAATCAAGATATCACAGTACATTTCAACCCAGATGCTTTTTAGAAACACACTGTGAGGCTGAACCTCACAGTGTAAAGTGTCAAACACTTTAGATGGAATGAAAGGGGAGAGGGAGGAGAGAGGGAGAGGAAAGGGAGTGAAAGGAGAGAGTAAACAAGTGAAAGGAAAGGAGAGCAAGAGTAAGGAATGGAAGCGAGGGAGATGAAAGAGGAGAGAGGAGAGAGAAAGAGAGAGAGAGAAAGGAGAGAGAGAGAGAGAGAGAGAGGAGAAGAGAGAGAGAGAGAGGAGTGAGAGAGAGAGAGAGAGAGAGAGGAGATGAGAAAGAGGAGAAAGAGGAGAGCGAGAGAGAGGAGAGAGAAAGGAGAACGGAGAGATAGGAGGAGAGAGAGAGAGAGAGAGAAGATGAGAAAGAGGAGAGATAGGAGAGAGGAGAGAGAGAGGAGAGAGAGAGGAGATAGAGAGGAGAGAGAGAGAGAGAGAGGAGAGAGAGGAGATGAGAGAGAGACAGAGGGGAGAGAGAGAGGAGCGAGAGAGAGGAGATGAGAGAGAGAGAGAGAGAGAGAGGAGCGAGAGAGAGAGAGGAGAGAGAGAGGAGAGAGAGAGGAGATAGAGAGAGAGAGAGAGAGGAGAGAGAGGAGATGAGAGAGAGACAGAGGGGAGAGAGAGAGGAGCGAGAGAGAGGAGATGAGAGAGAGAGAGAGAGAGAGAGGAGCGAGAGAGAGAGAGAGAGAGAGAGAGAGAGAGAGGAGATGAGAGAGAGAGAGGAGATGAGAGAGAGGAGAAAGAGGAGAGAGAGGAGAGAGAGGAGAGCAAGAAAGAGAGAGGAGAGAGAGAGGAGAGAGAGAGAGGAGAGAGAGAGAGAGAGAGAGAGACCAAATTGAAAGAGGGAGCAAAAGGAGAGGGAAGAGAGATGCAACTATAGACGTTAGGGTAGCAGATGTGAAAAAAGTTTGACCTCAACACCTTTATCCACAGGGGAGAGTAAACACTCCAGCTAAATGAAGCCCCAGTCTGCATCCCAAATGGCAACATATTCTCCATATAGTGCACACATTTTTGCTAGGGCCAATTGGGCATATATAGAGAATAGGGTTCAATTTGGGACACAACCGGATGTCTCTATCCCTCTGTCCCCTCAGCAATCAGGAAGAGTTCCTCAATCATGGAATTGGATGTGCTACTCTTCACGAACACATACCACCCCCATGGCCTGCACACAAACACACACCACACACACACACAAGATACATGCACACACACACACACACACACACACACACACACACACACACACACACACAGTACTGCAAACACATACTCTCTCACACACACGCACACCACACACACACCGGACACACCACATCCGGTACTCAACAGGAGTAATCATACCGCCCTCTTTCTGAAAGTCTTCTATGGTGCTGTTACCTGGTACAACCTCCAAAGCACTCTGTCAAAGAGACTCAATGTAGTGTCTCAAACCTCTCTGCTCACTATATATATAGTGCACTACTTTTGACCAGGGCCCATAGGTCTCTGGTCAAAAGCAGTGCACTACAGTGGGGAGAACAAATATTTGATACACTGCCGATTTTGCAGGTTTTCCCACTTACAAAGCATGTAGAAGTCTGTCATTTTTATCATAGGTACTCTTCAACTTTGAGTGACGGCATCTAAAACAAAAATCCAGAAAATCACATTGTATGATTTTTAAGTAATTAATTTGCATTTTATTGCATGACATAAGTAATTGATACATCAGAAAAGCAGAACTTAATATTTGGTACAGAAACCTTTGTTTGCAATTACAGAGATCATACGTTTCCTGTAGTTCTTGACCAGGTTTGCACACACTGCAGCAGGGATTTTGGCCCACTCCTCCATACAGACCTTCTCCAGATCCTTCAGGTATCGGGTCTGTCGCTGGGCAATACAGACTTTCAGCTCCCTCCAAAGATTTTCTATTGGGTTCAGGTCTGGAGACTGGCTAGGCCACTCCAGGACCTTGAGATGCTTCTTACGGAGCCACTCCTTAGTTGCCCTGGCTGTGTGTTTCGGGTCGTTGTCATGCTGGAAGACCCAACCACGACCCATCTTCAATGCTCTTACTGAGGGAAGGAGGTTGTTGGCCAAGATCTCGCGATACATGGCCCCATCCATCCTCCCCTCAATACGGTGCAGTCGTCCTGTCCCCTTTGCAGAAAAGCATCCCCAAAGAATGATGTTTCCACCTCCATGCTTCACGGTTGGGATGGTGTTCTTGGGGTTGTACTCATCCTTCTTCTTCCTCCAAACACGGTGAGTGGAGTTTAGACCAAAAAGCTATATTTTTGTCTCATCAGACCACACGGCCTTCTCCCATTCCTCCTCTGGATCATCCAGATGGTCATTGGCAAACTTCAGACGGGCCTGGACATGCGCTGGCTTGAGCAGGGGGACCTTGCGTGTTCTGCAGGATTTTAATCCATGACGGCGTAGTGTGTTACTAATGGTTTTCTTTGAGAATGTGGTCCCAGCTCTCTTCAGGTCATTGACCAGGTCCTGCCGTGTAGTTCTGGGATGATCCCTCACCTTCCTCATGATCATTGATGCCCCACGAGGTGAGATCTTGCATGGTGCCCCAGACCGAGGGAGATTGACCGTCATCTTGAACTTCTTCCATTTTCTAATAATTGCCCAACAGTTGTTGCTTTCTCACCAAGCTGCTTGCCTATTGTCCTGTAGCCCATCCCAGCCTTGTGCAGGTCTACAATTTTATCCCTGATGTCCTTACACAGCTCTCTGGTCTTGGCCATTGTGGAGAGGTTGTAGTCTGTTTGATTGAGTGTGTGGACAGGTGTCTTTTATACAGGTAACGAGTTCAAACAGGTGCAGTTAATTTTTTTAAATTTTTTTTATTTCACCTTTATTTAACCAGGTAGGTCAGTTGAGAACAAGTTCTCATTTGCAACTGCGACCTGGCCAAGACAAAGCAAAGCAGTGTGACAAATAACAACACAGAGTTACACATTAAACAAACAGTCAAAAACACAATAGAAAAATCTATATACAGAGTGCAAAATGTAGTGCAAAAATGCAGTAAGGTTAGGAGGTAGAACAATAAATAGACTATAGTGGTGACATAAATTACAGAATTATCATTATTAACACAGGAATGAAAAATGTGCAAATTATGATGTGCAAATACAGATACTGGAGTGCAAGATTAGTGAAAATAAACAAAAATAAATATTGGGATGAGGTAGTAGTGTGGGCTATTTACAGAAGGGCTATATACAGGTGCAGTGATCGATAAGCAGCTTTGACAGCTGATGCTTAAAGTTATTGAGGGAGATAGGAACCTCTAGCTTCAATGATTTTTGCAATTCGTTCCAGTCATTGGCAGCAGCAAACTGGAAGGAATGGCGACCAAAGGAGGTGTTGGCTTTGGGGGTGACCAATGAGATATACCTGCTGGAGCGCATGCTACGGGTGGGTGTTGCTATAGTGACCAGTGAGCTGAGATAGGGCGGGGATTTACCTAATAAAGACTTATAGATGACCTGGAGCCAGTGGGTTTGGCGACGAATATATAATGAAGGCCAGCCAACGAGAGCATACAGGTCGCAGTGGTGGGTAGTGTATGGGGCTTTGGTGACAAAACGGATGGCACTGTGATAGACTACATCCAATTTGCTAAGTAGAGTATTGGAGGCTAGTTTGTAAATGACATCGCCGAAATCAAGGATCGGTAGGATAGTCAGTTTTACAAGGGCATGTTTGGCAGCATGAGTGAAGGAGGCTTTGTTGCGAAATAGGAAGCCAATTCTGGATTTAATTTTGGATTGGAGATGGTTGATGTGAGTCTGGAAGTTGAGTTTATAGTCTAACCAGATGCCTGGTTACAGGTAATGAGTGGAGAACAGGAGGGCTTCTTAAAGAAAAACTAACAGGTCTGTGAGAGCCGGAATTCTTACTGGTTGGTAGGTGATCAAATACTTATGTCATGCAATAAAATGCAAATTAATTATTTAAAAATCATACAATGTGATTTTCTGGATTTTTGTTTTAGATTCCGTCTCTCACAGTTGAAGTGTACCTATGATATCGGCAGTGTATCAAATACTTGTTCTCCCCACTGTATATAGGAAATAGGGTGCCACTTGGGACGCCCCTCTTACTCAATATAGAGTGTCAAACCTCTCTGATTCGTCCCTCCTCCTCTCAGGAAGTATCTGTGGTGAGATATCTTGGGCAGCGGATTACTTCCTAACCCCATGGGAACAGATGACATTCCGCCAGGAACCTGTTCCACTTCCTGATTATCATTAGAGAGGTTCTCCAGGCTCGTTCTCCATAGTGCGCACTGTAACAAAATGCGTTGCAATGGAAAACTTAAATTAGCATTTTATTGGATAAGTTCAGATAGTCCATCCATGTCAGTACCTTTTCTTCTGTTTTGTGGCTATAGTGAATATGGCCCAGATTCAAAGGGCAGTGCCTTGGAATGTATTCATATAGGGCGTTGTGAAACATCCTTGGCATGCATAGCTATGCCACAGCAACAGGTGGGTAGTAGAGTTTATGGTTTGGCAATCTCAGTTATGTCTGTTTGGGTTCCTTGTCTTGCAGACATCTTGGATGGCAGTGGCACTGAGACGTACAATAGAATAAAGTGTTACCTGTTGTTACTACTCTAGAATGCTCCACTGACTCACACAGCAAAAGTCAGTAAAATAATGGTCAACAGGGGAGCTGGTAATTACCTGAATTATTTGTATTGATTTGATAAGGATCAATTATGCCACAGCAACACATATCAGAGACGTGAGAGTTTATGCAGTAGCTTTTGATTGTATGTCTGGGATTTTTTGTGACATGGATCACGTGTGAAACTCTCGCACACACAGCCTGACCATAGGTGCGAAAACTCAAAGCGGATTTGTGAAAGTTAAGGCCCATCTGGCTTCAGCTGTAACTTCAGTTGACAGTTCAAATCCCTTGTCGACATGTTTGTGTTTTTCATCCAGATAGGTCATTTATCTGTGGAGACGAGTGAATTAAATTCTGTTTTAATGCCAAATGGAAACCGGCAGGGAAATCTCTTTCAACGTTCGCTGCGTCGTCCACCCGCCATGGCTTTTTCTTTTTTCTCCATTATACAGTTTTGTTGGGTACTTTAAAACTCTTTAGAGATGCTGCTTGCCTTCTGCACCATGTTGTTCCTCTCAGGGGTCCCCCTTTCATTCCAAATACATTATATCTCGCTCCTGTATACCTTCAAAGGCATCTCCCCACCTCCCTCTCATCCCTCCATCCCCCGATTCCATCTTAATAGATTTCTGCTGAGATTTGTATTATTTAGAAAAAACAATGAAGTACAACCGTAAAAGAAAAAGTGACCCTAATTGAGTTGCCAGCAAGCTCGCTCCCACTACACTCCACGTCTCACTGCAAAACACAAAAAAGATTTATGCTAATGTCGCAAGCCCCCACAGACTTTCTCAGCTATGAATCAATTATCCGGAGATTGCGCCATTTTCTCTCACACTCAGGTGCACATTGTTCCTCTAGCACCCTGGCTCCATCTGTTTGGCCACTGGCCCGGTTGAACTTTACGCCAGAATATAAAACGCTTGTTGTCACCATGCTGTGTACACATTCTCTTTTATTAAGTTTACAGAGGCACTGTTGTCATGACAATGAGAGACTATCAAATATGAGTAATACCTGGAATAATGAGGCTTTGAGATATAGTTATAGAGTTTGGATAGGGGTTGGATTGAGATATAGTTATAGAGTTTGGATAGGGGTTGGATTTGAGATATAGTTATAGAGTTTGGATAGGGGTTGGCTTTGGGATATAGTTATAGAGTTTGGAGAGGGGTTGGATTTGAGATATAGTTATAGAGTTTGGATAGGGGTTGGCTTTGGGATATAGTTATAGAGTTTGGAGAGGGGTTGGATTTGAGATATAGTTATAGAGTTTGGATAGGGTTTGGATTTGAGACATAGTTATAGAGTTTGGAGAGGGGTTGGATTGAGATATCGTTTTAGAGTTTGGAGAGGGGTTGGATTTGGGATATAGTTATAGAGTTTGGAGAGGGGTTGGATTTGGGATATAGTTATAGAGTCTGGAGAGGGGTTGGATTTGGGATATAGTTATAGAGTTTGTATAGGTAGTGGTTAGATAAGGTACGGGTTAGAGTTAGGTTTTAGATAGTCAAAAGTTTGGTTAGGGGTTGGATAAGGGACCAGTTTTAGAGTTTGTATATAGGGGTCAGATAAGACAGAGGGTTGGCAGGCTGTGACAAGGGATTTGGTAAGTGTTGGATAGGCATTAGCTATAAGGCTGGGAGGGTGTTGGAGATAAATATGTTGTATAATAGGACCAGCTGTGCTGTGTTACACACATTTTACTACCGCAGTGTGTTTCCATTGTCTCTGTTAGTCCCTACAACCAGGTAATGATGTTTCCAGGTGCTTCAGTTGCATACCAGCTGTTGAGCACCATGGATAGATGATGATGATTTACTGCTGTGAGAAACAGACTGTAATTTAAATACAATTTCAAATAATTTCAAACATTGTATCTGTGCTTGATAGAGCTTGCCTTGCTTAATGAAAAATAGAATGTCCCAAACCATTATATTTGTTGAACATCCAATGACAGATAGTGACCTTAACATTCCAGGTTCATTCTCCTCATTTAAATTCTGTTGAAATCAAACAACTAGTTGAAGATATTTCCTGGGCGGCCACTTCCAACTTCATATTCACCAATCTCATTCACCTTCGCGAACAAGGACAAACCACTTAACACCACTTAACACAACTTCCATAGCTTCATTTCGCACAATACATTCTGAACAATCTCCTAATTGTTCGTACCTGACTGCCTGTAAAAACTTTCGGAGCAGAGAGGAAAAACAGATCACAATGCATGGGAAATAAGCCATCAGCAGGAAGAACACACATCACAATGTATGGGAAAGAAGCCATCAGCAGGAAGAACACACATCACAATGCATGGGAAATAAGCCATCAGCAGGAAGAACACACATCACAATGTATGGGAAAGAAGCCATCAGCAGGAAGAACACACATCACAATGTATGGGAAAGAAGCCATCAGCAGGAAGAACACACATCACAACTTAGTGACATCTGTAAAAAGGGCTTTATACATTATTTTGATTGTATTTTATTTGGAATAGGGTGCCATTTGGGACGTGGCCAGTGCCTGCCACCTGACATTTATAATGTATAGATAGGCGCTCCCCTCCTCCATCTCCATCCCTCCATCCCTCTTTCTGCCTGCCTTCATAAACTCAATCTCCCCTGTTTTCTCTGACAGTGGTAGGGCAGCGCGGGGCAGGTGGTTCATTCTTTAACATCAAGCCTGACACCAAGACGGCTGGGCTGGGCTGGAAATATTCAATTGTCTGCCTTGTTTGTCTGGTTAAAGCGTGGCATTTACATGACCAGAACATCTATCTAAGGCTGCATCCCAAATGGCACCATATTCCTTACACAGTGCACTACTTTTGACCAGAGCCCTGTGGGACTATATAGAAAATAGGGTGCCATTTGGAATGCAATCTAAACGTTCGGTATTAATCTCAATCAATATTAATAAATCCCACACACTTGGAAGGGCAGATGGAGGGGCCATATAAACACGGTGCTTGTCTGAATGCCAATGAATAACAGAGGTACACGACTCAATAGAAAACAAAGAATGTAGAGAGGATATAGCCATGTAAAATGGAGACGTTCTGAGTTGAACACCCTCGTCGTTGAACATTTTAGTATGCAGGCTTAGGTTGTTAATATGGGAGATCTTCCTGGTGTCCAAACACATTAAGGCATTTACATCACACATACAACTAAATATGAACTAGTGCATCATATAACATTATTACATCACTACATATCTACAATACAACATGTATAATACCACCATATTACAACGTATGTATGTGTGTGTAGAGTGCGTGTGCTAGCGTGTGTGTGTGATACAATGACGCAAGGCAGATGCATTGTGCTCAGACACAAGTGAATCAAAAAAGGACACAAGACAAGAGACATTTTTAAGCTCCGTCCCACATGAAGTGTGGAGCATGAGTGGTCATCGTTTGACCAAATGCCACAACACAACCTTCAAGGACCTCCAGGTCATAGAGCAGCAGTACAGCAACTACAGAACCAGAGAGTGCACAGTGGACATACTGTAAATGTTGATGTACATATTGTAAACTGATGAGGTTATTCAGAGAAGACCACAGGTCACATCATCACTGGCTTCACAGTTTAAGAAAAAGTATCATTTTTGGGAGGAGTTACAAGTATAACCGCATACAAGCACCTGCTACAACACTTGTCAAATATAACCAGAAGTGACAACTTATATGTCAGCTTATAACTACAATGGTTAGAGTTTTTCCCAATTGCTGAAACTACATCTCAGGTATTCAAAACTCTAAACACAAAACAGTTAGCCAATTTAGCTAGTACATTACTGTTTCTAGAGTGTAATACTAGTACATTACTAATGTTTTTAGAGTGTAATACTAGTACATTACTGTTTCTAGAGTGTAATACTAGTACATTACTAATGTTTTTAGAGTGTAATACTAGTACATTACTGTTTCTAGAGTGTAATACTAGTACATTACTAATGTTTCTAGAGTGTAATACTAGTACAATACTAATGTTTCTAGAGTGTAATACTAGTACATTACTAATATTTCTAGAGTGTAATACTAGTACATTACTAATACATACTGTACCTTTTATCATACATACTGTAACTATTCTCATTCATACTGTACCTATTCTCATACATACTATACCTATTCTCATACATACTGTAACTATTCTCATACAAACTGTACCTATTCTCATACATACTGTACCTATTCTCATACATACTGTACCTATTCTCATACATTTTGTACCTATTCTCATACATACTGTACCTATTTTCATACATACTGTACCTATTCTCATACATACTGTAACTATTATCATACATACTGTACCTATTCTCATACATACTGTACCTATTCTCATACATACTGTAACTATTATCATACATACTGTACCTATTCTCATACATACTGTACCTATTCTCATACATACTGTACCTATTCTCATACATACTGTAACTATTATCATACATACTGTACCTATTCTCAAGGTCAAACCATGGTTACTCTACTTGTTCTTGGTCTACCTCTACCTCCACCTCCACCTCTGCCTCCATCTCTAGCTTTACCTCTACCTCCACCTCCACCTCCACCTCCACCTCCACCTCTACCTCTACCTCTACCTCTGCCTCCATCTCTAGCTTTACCTCTACCTCTACCTCCACCTCCACCTCCTCCTCTACCTCCACTTCTACCTCCACCTCCAGCTCCACCTCTACCTCTACCTCCACCTATACAGCAACAAATAAGTTCAGAAATTAAGTTGTGTAATAATGTGAAATGACACAGGGAAAAAGTATTGAACACACTTACTGATATTTATGAAATACTTTGTACAAAAGCCTTTGTTGGTAATGACAGCTTCAAGACGCCTCCTTTATGGAGAAACTAGTCGCATGCATTGCTCTGAACCAGGGACTGGGACTGAACCAGCTGATATTAATTTGTGTATGTGTGTGTGTATGTTTGTATGCGTGTGTATGTTTTGGCCCATTCTTCCACACAAACAGTCTTCAAATCTTGAAGGTTCCGTGGGCCTCTTCTATGAATCTTGATCTTCAGCTCTTTCCATAGATTTTCAATGGGATTTAAGTCAGGTGATTGGCTGGGCCATTCTAGCAGCTTTATTTTCTTTCTTTGAAACCAATTGAGAGTTTCCTTGGCTGTGCGTTTGGGATCATTGTCTTGCTGAAATGTCCACCCTCGTTTCATCTTCATCATCCTGGTAGATGGCAGCAGATTTTTGTCAAGAATGTCTCGGTAAATTCTTATCCTTCCTTCAAATATGTGAAGTTTGCCAGTACCATTTGCTGAAAAGCAGCCCCACACCATGATGTTCCCACCTCCAAACTTCACTGTTGGTATGGTGTTTTTAGGGTGATGTGCAGTGCCATTTCTCCTCCCAACATGGTGTGTATTATGACATCCAAACAGTTCAATTTTGCTCTCATCTGACCACACTATATTCTCCCAGTATTTCACTGGCTTTTCCAAATGTTGTGTGTATGTGTGTGTGTGTGTGTGTGTGTGTGTGTGTGTGTGTGTGTGTGTGTGTGTGTGTGTGTGTGTGTGTGTGTGTGTGTGTGTGTGTGTGTGTGTGTGTGTGTGTGTGTGTGTGTGTGTGTGTGTGTGTGTGTGTTGCTGTTGTCTGTCGGGAGGCTGGGATTTGTCATTATCTTTATTGTTAGGTAGGAAATGGTGTCTAGATGAAATATTCCAACAGTTCCAAGGCGTCTCCACTTCATCTGAGTGTGTTTAAAAAAGACTCAGATGTATCAGCTCAGCATCTGCACTGGTGGAACGTTTGTACCTGTGAGTTTTGGGGAATGAGAGAAAACAGGAAAGATTACATAAATACATCTGAAAGAAGGAAGAAGTGCTTTCATATACTCAGGAAGATCACTTTGCAAAGGTGCAATCACAGGTTCACAGATGCAGCCTTAATCTCAGTGGGTCTATCTAGTGCTTATGCCAGTGCTCTCCAACCCTGTTCCTGGAGAGCTACCCTCCTGTAGGTTATAACACCAACCCTGTTCCTGGAGAGCTACCCTCCTGTAGGTTATAACACCAACCCTGTTCCTGGAGAGCCACCCTCCTGTAGGTTTTAACTCCAACCCTGTTCGTGGAGAGCCACTATATTTTCAAATAGACTCAAGAATTTATGAAGCGACGAATACATCAAATGAACACCTCATAATTTAATACAGTATGAAATCAACTGAGCCCCAGCACGAAGATGAAGATGAAGATTGGAAAGATAGAACCAATATGCTGAGAATCTGAAACAGCTTTTGAAAATCAAAAGATAAGTATATTACATTGTTACGAATGATATGAATGGAGCAATGCAAGAGGTGCGGGTGATTGCAAAAATCCATTACAATTTTATTTCCTCGATTTATATTCCAAAGGAGGCTCTGTGCGAGGAGAATAGCCTAGTGTTGGCTCATATCAATCAATGTTTTATTAGCCGTGGTAACTTTGTACTCGTGCTGAATAGACATGATCATTTCACATGGTAGGCATTGCTGCCGAGCAGGGACAAAAAGTCACCCTCTCAGTATTTCGACTTTTGTAAATGTATTAAATTCCAAATCAGTCTTTCGATTCATAAGTTCCTCTTTCTGGGAGTTAATTTCTTTAATAATGAAAATGGCTACAGATTATAATGAAAAGATCCTAATTTTTCAAAATGGATACAGATTATGTATTGGGAAAAGAAAAAGGAAATGCATGTAAATTGAGTTCTGCAGAGTTCATTTCAGAATAGACTACTGTCTTTTCATATCACATTTCTCAAGGGTGACCTGTAGTCTCCATTTGCAATGTTTCAGATAATTCCTATTCAAAACTAGTTTTTTTACCATTACTTTTACATACATTGAAACAGAAGTCTAACCAGGATCATGCACACAAGTACATTCAATAAATACAGTGATGACCCGTGTAAGCTAGACACCAACATTTGCTTACCATCTTTTTTATGAAGTGTTTGGGTTCTGCTTGGAGAATAATTGGCACAGACACACAGCAGCTCAGACATGTTTGACATGCGAGACCAATAAAAAGAGACAAACAGATACGCATCTGATCTGTACCTAGAACAGGAGATTCATCCCCAGCATACTTCATATATGATCTGTACCTAGAACAGGAGATTCATCCCCAGCATACTTCATATATGATCTGTACCTAGAACAGGAGACTCATCCCCAGCATACTTCATATCTGATCTGTACCTAGAACAGGAGACTCATCCCCAGCATACTTCATATCTGATCTGTACTTAGAACAGGAGATTCATCCCCAGCATACTTCACATCTGATCTGTACCTAGAACAGGAGACTCATCCCCAGCATACTTCATATCTGATCTGTACCTAGAACAGGAGATTCATCCCCAGCATACTTCATATCTGATCTGTACCTAGAACAGGAGATTCATCCCCAGCATACTTCATATCTGATCTGTACCTAGAACAGGAGACTCATCCCCAGCATACTTCATATCTGATCTGTACCTAGAACAGGAGATTCATCCCCAGCATACTTCATATCTGATCTGTACCTAGAACAGGAGATTCATCCCCAGCATACTTCATATCTGATCTGTACCTAGAACAGGAGACTCATCCCCAGCATACTTCATATCTGATCTGTACCTAGAACAGGAGATTCATCCCCAGCATACTTCATATCTGATCTGTACCTAGAACAGGAGACTCATCCCCAGCATACTTCATATCTGATCTGTACCTAGAACAGGAGATTCATCCCCAGCATACTTCATATCTGATCTGTACCTAGAACAGGAGACTCATCTCCAGCATACTTCATATCTGATCTGTACTTAGAACAGGAGATTAATCCCCAGCATACTTCATATCTGATCTGTACCTAGAACAGGAGACTCATCCCCAGCATACTTCATATCTGATCTGTACCTAGAACAGGAGATTCATCCCCAGCATACTTCATATCTGATCTGTACCTAGAACAGGAGACTCATCCCCAGCATACTTCATATCTGATCTGTACCTAGAACAGGAGATTCATCCCCAGCATACTTCATATCTGATCTGTACCTAGAACAGGAGATTCATCCCCAGCATACTTCATATCTGATCTGTACCTAGAACAGGAGACTCATCCCCAGCATACTTCATATCTGATCTGTACCTAGAACAGGAGATTCATCCCCAGCATACTTCATATCTGATCTGTACCTACAACAGGAGACTCATCCCCAGCATACTTCATATCTGATCTGTACCTAGAACAGGAGACTCATCCCCAGCATACTTCATATCTGATCTGTACCTAGAACAGGAGATTCATCCCCAGCATACTTCATATCTGATCTGTACCTAGAACAGGAGACTCATCCCCAGCATACTTCATATCTGATCTGTACCTAGAACAGGAGATTCATCCCCAGCATACTTCATATCTGATCTGTACCTAGAACAGGAGATTCATCCCCAGCATACTTCATATCTGATCTGTACCTAGAACAGGAGACTCATCCCCAGCATACTTCATATCTGATCTGTACCTAGAACAGGAGATTCATCCCCAGCATACTTCATATCTGATCTGTACCTAGAACAGGAGATTCATCCCCAGCATACTTCATATCTGATCTGTACCTAGAACAGGAGACTCATCCCCAGCATACTTCATATCTGATCTGTACCTAGAACAGGAGACTCAGAATGATAGTTTTAACCATCTTTTGAAGTTATACTGTGTTTGTTTACATCGACTTAATTTAGAAACATTGGAGTAAAACAAGCTTATAGTTTGGGTTCTGATGGGGTATGACAGTTGAACTAAGCATTTTTTAGTTTTATTCTTCAAGAATCAATGGCTATTATATGATTAATTTAACAGTCCTAAAATGGATGTAGCAACTCCGGACTGGCCCTTTAACTATGGTATAATACTCAAAAGACTGCTCTTCCACCCCACTTCACCCAGTCCCTCAGTGAGTGAGTGCATAGGCCATGTCAGGCATCAGCTCTGAATTCACTGCTTACACATCAAGTGCTCTGACCCAGCTAAATCTACGGCTAGAATGCAAAATTGTCTGTCCCGAAAAATTCCAGCCATTTAATGATCGACATGATATCCGCGCCATTTATTATTATTATAATAATTTATTTAACCTTTATTTAACTAGGCAAGTCAGTTAAGAAAAATTCTTATTTTCAATGACGGCCAACCTACAGGGTCAGCCTCTGGAGCAAATTAGGGTTAAGCTCTATTGGCCCCTCATTTAGCCAATCAGCTCAGTCCTATCACACATCCTCTATCACACACTCTCTCTGTCTCATTCTCTCTTTCTCTGTCTCTCTCTCTCTTTCTCTCTCTCTCTCTCTCTCTCTCTCTCTCCCTCTCTCGATCATTCCAGAGATTCTTGGGTGAGGAATTACGTGATATGCTCTGTTCGATGTTCATGTCCCAGTCATGTCTGATTCATCAGATTCCCTATGATACAGTGTTGCGCTGCAGTGCATGGCCCTTCAATGCTATGAGCTCATAATGATAAGATTTTAAAGGTAAAGAGAAAAAACGTGAAAGTATTCAATAAAAAACCCTAGAAGAGTTGATGATTGAGAAATAATTTGTTTGTTTCAAAATGTGTCCCACGAACCCCATTAACTATTCATTTTCATATTGCCCCATCTATGTCCACAGCACTCTTCCAAACAAGCTAAAGACAAGTGGGTATTTTGTACGCTGCTCAAGCAACACAGAGGAGAGTGGCATTGAAAACAAAACCGGCTAATACAATGAAAACCAAATAGTAGATTTCAAACAAAGCAGAGAATCAGCTTCCCAAAGCATGAATAATTTAGTGCGATTGCAACAATTCAAATCTTGAGGCTGTCTAAGTGGTGTAGTCGCAAGACTTTTCCCCCACGTTGGAGGGAAATTGCAAACTAAAACCCTCGAGTTGGGCTTAAATAGCTAGTTGTGTGCACTTTTAATGCTATGCCGAAAGTGATTGATGCTTAACACAAGGTTGCCCAGATAACATATAGATTGCTTGAAAGCCAAGGCTATATTAGGTCTTGTAGAATATGACAGTGGACGAGAATACAACAGCAAATGGTAGGATATTTGTACGCTTTAGAGGTGAGTTGATTGGCCGGCAACGTACCCATTCTGACGAGTTCCTGAAATGGCAGCACTCAGAAGCCAGGGAACGAACAAACTAAGTAAAAACATATTCACCCTTGTGGTGATCTCACCCTCCCCCCTCCCTCTCTCACTCAGTAACTCTCTCTCTCACTCTTCCTCTCCCTTCTCGTTCTCTCTCCCTCACTTAGTCATTCACTCACTCCCTCTCTTGCTCTCTTGTTTTCTTACTCTCTCTCTCACTCTCTCTCTCTCTCTCTCTCTCTCCCTCTCTCTCTCTCTCTCTCTCTCTCTCTCTCTCTCTCTCTCTCTCTCCTTCTCTCTCTTGGATTCTCTGTTTTTCTTACACTGAACTGTGCTTTCCTCCCGGGTCTTAAATGTGGGAAAAACCTTTAGAGAAGTGGTTGATGTTACCTAAGTAAGAGCACATTCCCAGAACGACATCACATTTACACCCTCTCCATTTACACTGAACAAAAATATATAAACGCAACATGCAACAATTTCAAATTTAATCAGTCAATTTAAATGAATTCATTAGGCCCTAATCTATGGATTTCACATCTCTTTCTATCTGTCTTCATGTCTCTATCTCTTTCTATCTGTCACCATATCTCTATCTCTTTCAATCTGTCTCCATTTCTCCCTTTATCTATCCCTCTCCATGTATCTCTCTCTTTCCAGCACTTTGTGGCAGCTGCTAATGTAAAAAGTGCTTTATAAATAGATTGTACCTCTCTTTCTCTGCATATCTTACTTTCTCTCCCTCTTCATTTATCTCTCTATTTCTACCCATTACATGTACCTCTCTTTCTCTCTATCGCTCTCTTTCTCTCCCTCCGTTTATTTCTCTCACTCTCTTTCTATTTATCTAATCCTCTGCTCTCTGCTCTAATAGTGATGCTATATTTAGTGCCCTCCATATGAGCAAAACAGTCTGTGAAAAAAAAATATTTTCTGTTTATCCTCTTGGTCTTTCATTCAAAATATTCACAAAAATCTAACCTTTTATTAAAGTAAAATGATTGAAATAAAGAAATGTGAATAAATATTTTTAGAAAATTATTGGCACCTCTAGAAATCCTTATGAGTAAAATCGAACTGAACTATATTCCCATTCATATTTTACGTTTTTAAGTTCACCTGAGTGATTAGGAACACTTAAGTGGTAAGCCATGACTTCCTTTTTCACTGGGGTATAAATATGAGGTGACACACAGGCCAAGTTCCTATAGTAATCCATCACCCGAGAATACAGTAATGATGTGCGAAAAAAGGTTGTTGAGCTGCACAAATCAGGAAATAACTCAATGGTTGAAATTGCCAATTTCCATCGGGGCAATAATGAAGAAGTTTAAAGCAACTGGAGATGTTAACAATGGGCCTGGAAGAGGACGTGTGTCTATATTGACCCCACGCACAGTGAGGGAAGATGGTTTGAGTGGCCAAAACATCAGAGGTGGGTTTGGCGTAGACAGAAAGGTAGCCATGCAGAAAAGTACCTCCAGCCCCACTGTGAAGTATGGACAACTTGTTAGGATAAATTGTATCACGGACTCCATGAAGTACCAGCAGATATTAAATCAAAACCTGACTGCCTCTGCTAGGAAGCTTAAACTGGGCCGTGGTTGGATATTCCAGCAGGACAATGATCCAAAGCACACCTCAAAATGACAGGCTCAGCTCTAGAGGAACACCTGACCTGTTGATTGTTTTGGATGGGCTGGCTGTCTGTTGATTGTTTTGGATGGGCTGGCTGTCTGTTGATTGTTTTGGATGGGCTGGCTGTCTGTTGATTGTTTTGGATGGGCTGGCTGTCTGTTGATTGTTTTGGATGGGCTGGCTGTCTGTTGATTGTTTCTCGGGCAGAGCGTTGATATCTTGGCCCGTCTTCAAATCTCTCTCCCAGTATATCTGTGGTAGGCCATGCATGGAGAGACTCATCTCTTCTATCTCAGGATCTTCTAGATGAACTGTCCTCTGAAATACTATTTAGACTGGGTGGCAAAATCAGTGGGAGCCTCAGAATCTAAGACCAAATCTAAAGGTTGAGTCTGGCTATGAACAGAGCAGGGACATACGTACAAATTATATGTCAGATGTCTATCCTCTTCTTTGTGTTGAAAAGCGTGTTTTTCACATGACAAAAAAAACATACAATGTGTTTGTACGGAGCATGACATTTAGAGTCGGTCAAAGTAGTCTACGACAGTATTCTCAATTCATTCAGTCAGATGTTGTTTTAATCATACCCTTGGGCTTTCCTGTTTTATGAAAATGACATGTCAGCTTGAATGTTATCAAATCAAGTCATGTGTATGTATGTCAATTGACATGCAGTTATGAATGTAATGAAACAATTTCTATAATTGTTATGTTCGCTGACCAATTCTTAAGAACAATGAGGAGGAAAAGGAGGAGAAGGAGGGGGGGGGGGGGGGGGGAGTAGAGGATGAAGAGGAGGAGGAGGAAGAGGAGGATGGGGTCTGCAGCATTCTCCCCTGAAAGACATCATCATCACACTTGAGGAGAAGGAGGAGGAAGCTCTTAATATTTTTCTCTCCCATCTTTTCTCTCCTTCCTTCCATCTTAATCACAACCAAGGCTCATTATGGGTGATTAATATTCGTCATCAACACAAGGTCGTTCTGTGGCCTAATAAACAGCCTCCTAGAAAGAGCTGCTCCAATTATACACCTGGCATTAATGTAAAATATGTCCTGCAGCTGTAGCGTCCTGGATCTTACTGTTTGATGCTCCTGTGGAGGCAATTCAGTCTGCAGGATGTTTTTTTACTGCATACTGTAGAAATAAAGACAGTAGTGATACGTTCCAAATGGCACCCTATTCACTATATATATGTGTTACTTCAGACATAGGGCTCTGGTCAAAAGTATTGCACTATATAGGGAATAGGGTACCATGTGGGATACACACTAAGTGTAACCTGGGCCTAAACTTTTAATTATGCATTTGTGTCAGTTTAAGGGACACAACTACAAAAGTCAGTATTTGATGTCATCCAGAGCGAAAGAAGATGTGATCTGACTTTGAAATAGTGCATTTTTCTCAAGCCGCTGTAGCATATTAAAACAACAGCCATTATTTAATACATGTCGAGGGTTTACCTCTCATTGGGAGATCTGTGGTCAAAGGTCATGTTTGTGTGGATTACATCAATTATACTTACACTGGTGCTGCGTCCAGAGGCAGTCATCAGTAACCCATGAAATGAGATTTACCCATTGTAACTGGCTAATGAGCTACGCTAATGGGCCATACTGTGGTTTTAGGGCGATATGGGGGATTAATCAATTACCCCTATTCCTTGGCTATCATGTTTTTAATTTGCTACAGACTCATATTGGCAAGTCCACCACAGGACCGGGTTACCGTAGCTACGGCTATAGGCCATAAGCCTATAGTATTTCAACTATAGCAAATGCAGTAAACGTTTATTTCTTGTGGTCAAATTCAATCACAGGATGTTGGTTGCAGTTTATCAGATGGATGTAGGTGGGTAGTTTGAGAAATAACACAATAGAATAGATAAACAATACTAGTTCCTACAGTCAAATGACCAAATCGTCCTCTATCGGTCTCATGGGTGGAATGTTATTAATATTTTTCATAATTACGTAATCAATAAACATTAATTTGTTTCTTTGTCAAATGGTTTCAATATATTTGAGTCTTCTGTGATGTATATTAAGTGTAATATTGGGATGCAAACTCAAAATTGAATACATTTCAATTGAACAATGTCAGATTTGTTTAAGACTACCAAGAAACACTGTGTGACCCTGATTTAGTCCACTGCAGTAAATGGCTAATGCACTTTTGATTGAATCCAACTCTTAGTCACACAACTAACATCATGGGAAAATTCTCAGATCTGTGGTTGTCTTTATAACTTGAACACTAAGCCTGAAATATTTTTCTTATTTTTATTTTAGTCATTGCTCTTAGTCTAACCACAGTCTATCACCCTGGTAACGAATATCACAATTAATATGGATCTATTTACTTATTGCTCTTAGTGTAAAGAAATAATTTCTCCACTGCATGTGCACTGACACCCTACTGCTACCTCTCTGTGTATCTTTCTCAGTTCAAGGCTGCTCGTCATTCAACTAGGTTTCTCTATATCTCTCTAGGTTTCTCTTTATCTCTCTAGGTTTCTCTGTATCTCTCTAGGTTTCTCTTTATCTCTCTAGGTTTCTCTTTATCTCTCTAGGTTTCTCTTTATCTCTCTAGGTTTCTCTTTATCTCTCTAGGTTTCTCTTTCTCTCTCTAGGTTTCTCTTTCTCTCTCTAGGTTTCTCTTTATCTCTCTAGGTTTCTCTTTATCTCTCTAGGTTTCTCTTTCTCTCTGTAGGTTTCTCTTTATCTCTCTAGGTTTCTCTTTATCTCTCTAGGTTTCTCTTTCTCTCTCTAGGTTTCTCTTTCTCTCTCTAGGTTTCTCTTTATCTCTCTAGGTTTCTCTTTATCTCTCTAGGTTTCTCTTTATCTCTCTAGGTTTCTCTTTATCTCTCTAGGTTTCTCTTTATCTCTGTAGGTTTCTCTTTATCTCTCTAGGTTTCTCTTTATCTCTCTAGGTTTCTCTTTCTCTCTGTAGGTTTCTCTTTATCTCTCTAGGTTTCTCTTTATCTCTCTAGGTTTCTCTATATCTCTCTAGGTTTCTCTTTATCTCTCTAGGTTTCTCTTTATCTATCTAGGTTTCTCTTTCTCTCTCTAGGTTTCTCTTTCTCTCTCTAGGTTTCTCTTTATCTCTGTAGGTTTCTCTTTCTCTCTGTAGGTTTCTCTTTATCTCTCTAGGTTTCTCTTTATCTCTCTAGGTTTCTCTTTATCTCTCTAGGTTTCTCTTTACCTCTCTAGGTTTTTCTTTCTCTCTCTAAGTTTCTCTTTATCTCTCTAGGTTTCTCTTTATCTTTCTAGGTTTCTCTTTCTCTCTCTAGGTTTCTCTTTATCTCTCTAGGTTTCTCTTTATCTCTCTAGGTTTCACTTTATCTCTCTAGGTTTCTCTTTATCTCTCGAGGTTTCTCTTTCTTTCTCTAGGTTTCTCTTTATCTCTCTAGGTTTCTCTTTATCTCTCTAGGTTTCTCTTTATCTCTCTAGGTTTCTCTTTATCTATCTAAGTTTCTCTTTATCTCTCTAGGTTTCTCTTTATCTCTCTAGGTTTCTCTTTATCTCTCTAGGTTTCTCTTTATCTCTCTAGGTTTCTCTTTATCTCTCTAGGTTTCTCTTTCTCTCTCTAGGTTTCTCTTTATCTCTCTAGGTTTCTCTTTCTCTCTCTAGGTTTCTCTTTATCTCTCTAGGTTTCTCTTTATCTTTCTAGGTTACTCTTTATCTCTTCTAAGGCCTGTTATGTTCCTGGCCCATCTGTAAGAACTCCTCATCAGGGCAACAACAAACACTGGGCAAACACTGGTTGAATCAATGTTGTTTTCATGTCATTTCAACCAACAAATGATATGTGATGACATTGAATCAGCTTAGAAAACTGATTGGATTTGCAAAAGTCATCAACGTAAGGAACTTTTAACCTGGATCCAATCACAGGGTGACATGTTTGGTTGATTTCATGTTGAATTCACATCAGTTGACAAGTCAACCAAATGTCAATCAAAACTAGACGTTGAACTGACGTCTCTGCCCAGTGGGAAATCAGTTTGAGAAACACAATGCTAACATGGGTCTGTCAAGGGAGTGAGAAGGGACCTCTGTCAATAAAATTAGACACATAACAAAATTGCATGGAATGCCGCCCTGACATATACAGTGGGGAGAACAAGTATTTGATACACTGCCGATTTTGCAGGTTTTCCCACTTACAAAGCATGTAGAGGTCTGTAATTTTGATCATAGGTACACGTCAACTGTGAGAGACGGAATCTAAAACAAAAATCCAGAAAATCACATTGTATGATTTTTAAATAATTAATTTGCATTTTATTGTATGACATAAGTATTTGATCACCTACCAACCAGTAAGAATTCCGGCTCTCACAGATCTGTTAGTTTTTCTTTAAGAAGCCCTCCTGTTCTCCACTCATTACCTGTATTAACTGCACCTGTTTGAACTCATTACCTGTATAAAAGACACCTGTCCACACACTCAATCAAACAGACTCCAACCTCTCCACAATGGCCAAGACCAGAGAGCTGTGTAAGGACATCAGGGATAAAATTGTAGACCTGCACAAGGCTGGGATGGGCTACAGGACAATAGGCAAGCAGCTTGGTGAGAAGGCAACAACTGTTGGTGCAATTATTAGAAAATGGAAGAAGTTCAAGATGACGGTCAATCTCCCTCGGTCTGGGGCACCATGCAAGATCTCACCTCGTGGGACATCAGTGATCATGAGGAAGGTGAGGGATCAGCCCAGAACTACACGGCAGGACCTGGCCAATGACCTGAAGAGAGCTGGGACCACATTCTCAAAGAAAACCATTAGTAACACACTACGCCGTCATGGATTAAAATCCTGCAGAACACGCAAGGTCCCCCTGCTCAAGCCAGCGCATGTCCAGGCCCGTCTGAAGTTTGCCAATGACCATCTGGATGATCCAGAGGAGGAATGGGAGAAGGTCATGTGGTCTGATGAGACAAAAATAGAGCTTTTTGGTCTAAACTCCACTCGCCGTGTTTGGAGGAAGAAGAAGGATGAGTACAACCCCAAGAACACCATCCCAACCGTGAAGCATGGAGGTGGAAACATCATTCTTTGGGGATGCTTTTCTGCAAAGGGGACAGGACGACTGCACCGTATTGAGGGGAGGATGGATGGGGCCGTGTATCGCGAGATCTTGGCCAACAACCTCCTTCCCTCAGTAAGAGCATTGAAGATGGGTCGTGGCTGGGTCTTCCAGCATGACAACGACCCGAAACACACAGCCAGGGCAACTAAGGAGTGGCTCCTTAAGAAGCATCTCAAGGTCCTGGAGTGGCCTAGCCAGTCTCCAGACCTGAACCCAATAGAACATCTTTGGAGGGAGCTGAAAGTCCGTATAGCCCAGCGACAGCCCCGAAACCTGAAGGATCTGGAGAAGGTCTGTATGGAGGAGTGGGCCAAATTCCCTGCTGCAGTGTGTGCAAACCTGGTCAAGAACTACAGGAAACTTATGATCTCTGTAATTGCAAACAAAGGTTTCTGTACCAAATATTAAGTTCTGCTTTTCTGATGTATCAAATACTTATGTCATGCAATAAAATGCAAATGAATTACTTAAAAATCATACAATGTGATTTTCTGGATTTTTGTTTTAGATTCCATCACTCACAGTTGAAGAGTACCTATGATAAAAAATACAGACTTCTACATGCTTTGTAAGTGGGAAAACCTGCAAAATCGGCAGTGTATCAAATACTTGTTCTCCCCACTGTATGTATATATTCTCAATCCATTCCTTACTTAGATGTATGTGTATTTGGGTATATGTTGTGTAACTGTTAGATATTACTTGTTAGATATTACTGCACTGCTGGAGCTAGAAGCACAAGAATTTCACTACACCCGCAATAACATCTGTTAACCACGTGTATGTGACCAATACAATTTTATTATATTTGATTTTGATTTAACAACAGGTTAAAGAGCACAATGAATGAAGAGTTCTCCAAGAGTTCTCCAAGAGTTCTCCAAGATTCTAAACCTTGTGTTATTTTTCTGATTCTTCTTCTAATTCATATTCTTCTTCTTCTTCTTCTTCTGATCCTCCTCCTCCTCCTCCTCCTCCTCCTCCTCCTCCTCCTCCTCCTCCTCCTTCTCCTGCTCTGAAAAGTAGGTAACTCCTGAAGGGTACTCGGCAGAATCCAGTTCAGTGAGTGGTCATCAGACTTGCAAACACTGTGGTTGTTTATCAGAATGCAGAGGGGTGTTTGTTTCCCCTTGTTGTCGACCAAGTGTCCTCGGCTGATAAATATCCCATTACATCCAGTGCTCGTTTTGTGAGGACTAGACACACACACACACACACACGCAGTTGTGCACACACACACGTACTTGCACAAACATGCACCCACCCACCCACACCCACACACCCACCCACACCCCCACACCCACACACCCACACACACACCCACACACCCACACCCAGACACCTACACACCCACACACCCACACTCACACCCACACACACACACAATGCCCTCCCACATTAAGCTTCTCTGATATACTACTTACAGCCCACTGTATAAGCCTCGTTCTACACCTAGCTCACTGGGTTATGAAGTATCTCCCTGCAGCCAGAGATGTCCTGTTGCTAGAGATAGGTTGCATCCCAAATGCCATTTGGGACGCGCATTCTTTCGGCTCCTCAACTCAGTCGCACTCCCCTGTGTGCTAAACAGACAAATAAAAAAGACTGTACTCTAACCCAGTGTCTCAGTGGTCATTCATCTTTGTTGAGACCTTCTAGTTTTGAGAAAGGGAGAAATGTGTTTAGTTTGCCGTTACAAGAGGTGCCCCAATGCGAGAGTTGTTTATGGGTTATTTTCTTGGCAGCATTGTGATTCATGAAGATACTGAGGATCCCTCGAAGGGATTAGAAATGTCTATGCATTCCGACAGAGGAGCGAGGTCATAAAACAGTCAATGCGATGGTTCAGAATGATAATGAGACAAGAGTAACGTATGTCACGGCAGGCTAAACATACTGAACATTTGCAGACGGATTTATATGTTGGAATAAAAGGCAGGGTGAAATGTATTTCCTATAAACTTTATGAGCTGTTGATTTGACTGGGGAATTATTCACAGGTGGAGATGTTATTGAGGTAGGGGAGAATTATCGGTCTGCGTCCCAAATGGCACAGCATTCCCTTATACAGTGCACTACTTTTGACCAGTGCCCAAAGGCACTAAATGAGAGAATAGGATGCCGTTTGGGATGCGAGCTCTGTCTTGTGTTCACAGCACTGGAAACTCATCAGGATTAGTCAAAGAGAGAGAGCCACATGGTTTAGTGGGTATGTCTCCATAAGATTTGTTTACACACAGACACATTTACACACACACACATACCCCATACAAACATACACACAGACACACATACACCTGTTTAAAACTGTACTGTGTGTCATAGCAAGGAAGGAAGGAGGAGAGGAGAACCTTTCCTGCCAGCTGAAGCAAAATAGCTTATGTTGCTGTTACCCAAATGACTATTTTGGGGTGTAATGGACTGGATGAAAGGGTTCCACGTCTAAGTATAGGTAAGGCTCAGGCTCTGGAAGTTCTCTCTCCCTCTGAACCATCGCCACATCTCTGAAACAGGAGATTTTCTTTACATGGAAACCTTGTGTTTTATCTATGTGAACCATGCCACCTATTCCGCTACAGCCATTACCATGAGTCCTTCCTCCTCTTCCTCCCCAAAAAGGTATCACCAACCTCCTGTGTATAGGCTTGCCATAACAAAGGGGTTTTATTCTTATTGACTCAAGACATTTTAGCTTTTCATTTTGTATTAATTAGTTAAAATTTCTGAAAACATAATTCTACTTTGACATTATGGGGTATTGTGTGTAGACCAGTGACACAAAATCTAAATTACATTTTAAATTCAGGCTGTAGCACAACAACGTGGAAAAAGTCAAGGGGCGTGAATACCTTCTAAAGGCACTTTATCTCCAGGAGTATACCTGTTTCTACAAAGTGTAATTTTTGGTGGTATGTAGTCAGAAAGATACGAAGAAAAGGTTTTTAATAAATCTGTAATGTGGTTAAAAAGGGGTGAGGTGTATCTTTAAGAATCCAGAGACACCTAGCTAAGGGCCCCTATGAATTTTTGAAGGTGATCTCACAGGCTTAGTAAGCACATATGATAGATAGATAGATAGATAGATAGATAGATAGATAGATAGATAGATAGATAGATAGATAGATAGATAGATAGATAGATAGATAGATAGATAGATAGATAGATAGATAGATAGATAGATAGATAGATAGATAGATAGATAGATAGATAGATAGATAGATAGATAGATAGATAGATAGATAGATAGATAGATAGATAGATAGATAGATAGATAGATAGATAGATAGATAGATAGATAGATAGATAGATAGATACTTTATTGATCCCTGTGGGGAAATTTCTTTGTCAAGCAGCTACAACAAAACATAGGGCAGGTGCAAAATGCCAGAACGAAAAAACAGATACACGATACATGATACATAGAGCGGCAGTATGAAAAAGCACAGAAATACAAGAAGTCTGGAGTGCAAAAAAAGCTATAAAAAGACATTGCATAGTATGGGTGGTTGGCTGAATATGTACACTATACTGTACATTGGTGGATGGTTAACTATACTATACAGGTCGATGGCAGAGAAATACTTCAATAAGTAAAAATGCGTATGATATGAGGGTAATAATAGTTTACTTATTTTTGCATATTATATTTTTTTATTATTATATTTTGCATGATTAAATTAACTGTACAGGTAAATATACAGTTAAATTTACAGGTAAGTGAATATTTGCATGGTTACACTAACTGTACAGGTAAATGACAGGAAGAGATACTTAAATAGCTAAATGTGTGTATGATATAATTTGGGGTAATAATAGTAATTCCCTTAAAATACAGTCCTTAGTGCGCAGGGTTTAATTACAGATAACTGCACCTATTGCACATTCGATATACTAAAAGCAATTAAAAAAGATACAACTGACAGGATACTAACATGCATTCCTGAGTGAATGACTACGTAAGTTAAGTCCAAGAATTACTTGCAATATTGCACATGATATGATATAACAACTGTACATGAGTATGTATATACAGACCTGATCAGCTTATAAACCATATAACTATGGGATTCCAGGAAATAGTTATTATATGAGAGATGGACTGGCACTTTTAGATTTCAACAATGAAGTACGTTGGAACACTGACACTTTAAGTTGTGGATTCCTGTCAGTTCCAGGTATATCATACATTGGTTCCATGGTCTAGATAAGGTGCCACAGTTGACAGTGCATGTCAAAGCAAAAACCAAGCCATGTGGTCGATGGAATTGAGATTAGAGGGCAAATACTAATTTTTCCATGTTTATGAATCAAATATTCTGATAGTTGAAGCGATACGGTGTCCATATTAGGACATCCTCAGTCTCAGCAGGGGTTGTAATATTAAATAAGGTGAAGCTAAATAAATAGAATGTCTATGTGTACTTTGCTAATGACTATATATACCATATATACTTATATTATAGTCACCTGGCGCTGTAAACAATACAATTACTGTGTTTTACAACTGAATGATTACCCTTTGTAGCTGTCTTATCATGGTCAATGTTGGCATTGTAAAACCTATAGAAAAGCTGCATTGATTTCTTGTTATGCATTGTCCAATGGATATTCTCTGTCCCTAAGCAGTCCTAGAAGCAGTCTCCTTTATCAGGTATTGATAGGAAGTGGTGACAAAAACACACACACTCATTAATGGATTGTAAAAGACCTCCGCTACCACACACACACGCACACGCACACACACTCCCACCCTCCCACACCAACCTTTGCCACATCCCTTAATTCAGTGCAACCCTGGGAATATAAAATAAATTGGAGCAATACCTCACTGGCGAGAGCCGAACCTCAGAGATTCAATAGCTTTGCTAATTACATGCCGGTAAAAGTCAAGGGAGCCGTGTTCAGCACCATGGATCTGTTGGCATGGTCCTAACAGAGGATCAGAACTTGGTGGCAGAGGGGCCTGAACACTGGAATAGTCAGCCTGAACACAGGAAAAGTCGGTATGAACACTGGTACAGCGTTAGGATGAAATTTCTATATGTGGTATCTATGGAAATGTGTTTGCTAAGTTGGTAACCTGGAGTGCAAGCTATTCTGGCTGTAACCTTTCTATAGAATGTGGTTCCTAAGCATTTTGTGTTGTTAGAGAAGCAGGCCAGTATCGAGTATATTTGGAGCACTCTGCTGATAGAAGCAGGCTGAAGTATTTCCTTATACCGTATGTAACAGTCAATCAGTATATAAGCATACAGGCTTCCTTTGTACAATGTTCTTGACACAAGCTACACTCACCTGGTGGTTTGTGTTCAGGAAACCATATCTGACTAATTAAATATATTGTATCAACTTCCTATTGAGCATTGTATTTTCTCCTCACATCTGATTCCTTCAATACCAGAAAAATCATCTTATCAAACAGTCAACCTGAACACTATAACAGTCAGCCTGAACACTAGAACAGTCAGCCTGAACACTAGAACAGTCAGCCTGAACACTAGAACAGTCAGCCTGAACACTAGAACAGTCAGCCTGAACACTAGAATAGTCAGCCTGAACACTAGAACAGTCAGGAGATTAGCATTAGCAAGCTCTCCACTCCAGCTTTCAGGGGGGGAAAAACAATGCACTGAGAAGCTGTCAGGGTCCAATAGGGGTGGGCTAAACTGCCCAAGCTGATGAGTTCCCCATGGCTGTTGCTTTAGATCTCTTCTTGTTGTACAATACTTTGGGCTGAATCTAATTGGAGAAATGTGCACTTAACTTCAGGTTTGTTGTAAATCCTACTGTACATTGATGTCAATTGACGATTTACGCAGGTATTTTATTTACAGTTTTTATTCAACCCCTATTTATACAGGTTTTTCTCATTGAGATCAAAATCTATTTTTCAAGAGAGACCTGGTCCAACAGCAGCAGGGGGAACAACATTTCAGACAAAACAACTTACATACACTAACAAAACATTAAACAAAACTATACACACATATAGTACAACAATGGCATATTACGTAAAGAAACAAAAACAGCCTCTTATAGTCTTACAGAGTCGCTGACCATCTACAAAAAAAATGACATGTAAAGAGTCTGTTGAAATTGGCAGTGTGCTTCGCTTTTGGCTATACAAGCTGGAATGTTTGACTTCACAAGCAGTTTTAGCCATTTCTTTGACAACAAAAAAAATGTGGAATGCACCACAACAAGCCACAAGCAATGTGTGTTCACGAGAGCACAGACCCGTCTTATTGAGGTTGGGACCGTTGATGATGTATTCTAGATCATCTATATGGAGTGCACTATGTAAATACGAAACTCAATGTATGAACACAGATAAAGCTAAAGGATGATGCATGGATTTACCAGTCCATCAATAACACAATAGAAGTCAATAAGTTTACATACTGTTTTACCCATTTCATATGTATATACTGTATTCTAGTCGACGCCTATTCTATTTAACTGTTTTTGTACATACTATTCTATCCACATATTATTCAGTAGGAGGAGTAGATAAGACAATTGTGGGAGGGGAGGATTCAGAAGTGGGAGGAGTAAGGAGGGGGAGGGGTCAGGAGTGAGGAGTCAGGAGGGTCGATAGAGGGGGTGAGTGTTACAGTAGTTAGGAGGAATGATGGGTTAACAGGGCTAGTGAGAGATGTCAGGAAGGACTGAGGGGACTGATAGGGGGATTGAGGAGGAGTGGAGGGGTTGAAAGGGGGATTTAGGAGGAGTGGAGGGGTTGATAGGGGGATTGAGGAGGAGTGGAGGGGTTGACAGGGGGAGTGAGGAGGAGTGGAGGGGTTGAAAGGGGGATTTAGGAGGAGTGGAGGGGTTGATAGGGGGAGTGAGGAGGAGTGGAGGGGTTGAAAGGGGGATTTAGGAGGAGTGGAGGGGTTGACAGGGGGAGTGAGGAGGAGTGGAGGGGTTGATAGGGGGATTGAGGAGGAGTGGAGGGGTTGACAGGGGGAGTGAGGAGGAGTGGAGGGGTTGATAGGGGGATTGAGGAGGAGTGGAGGGGTTGACAGGGGATTTGAGGAGGAGTGGAGGGGTTGATAGGGGGATTGAGGAGGAGTGGAGGGGTTGACAGGGGATTTGAGGAGGAGTGGAGGGGTTGATAGGGGATTTGAGGAGGAGTGGAGGGGTTGATAGGGGGATTGAGGAGGAGTGGAGGGGTTGATAGGGGGATTGAGGAGGAGTGGAGGGGTTGATAGAGGGAGTAAAGAGGAGTGGAGGGGTTGATAGGGGGATTGAGGAGGAGTGGAGGGGTTGATAGAGGGAGTAAAGAGGAGTGGAGGGGTTGATAGGGGGCATTAAAGAGGAGTGGAGGGGTTGATAGGGGGATTGAGAAGGAGTGGAGGGGTTGATAGAGGGAATGAGGAGGAGTGGAGGGGTTGACAGGGGGAGCGAGGAGGAGTGGAGGAGTTGACAGGGGGATTGAGGAGGAGTGGAGGGGTGTGTGTGCTAGGTGTACACCGCCCCAGAGAGAAGAAGAGGGGGATAATTGTCTTTTTGGAGGCTCATAAAGCTGCTGACATTAGCGTTAATCACGGCAGGCTGTCACCTGTGCAGCTGTGATTATCTGCTTGTTGTTGTCACTGCCGCCCTGTCGGGACCAGCCTCTAAGGGCTCGCTCTCTATACTGTATATCCCTCTCTTTCTCTCTCTCCCTCTCTCTCTCTCTCTCTCTCTCTTTCTCAATCTATTCCTTTCTCTATCTATCCCTCTCTCTCACCCCTTTCACTATCTATCCTTCTCTCAGTCTCTTTGTATGTTTCTTTCTGGCCTTCTCTCTCACTCCATTTCTTTCTCTATCTATCGGTCTCTCTCTCTCTCTCTCTCTCTCTCTCTCTCTCTCTCTCTCTCTATCTCTCTCTTTCTCTCTCTCTCAGATGTGCTCTTCCATTGAAACAAACCTCTTCAACAAGCCACGTTCTCAACCTTCGTCTCAGAGGAACTTTTTTTAGTTAAATAAAGGTTAAATAATAACATTGTTTTTATAATAACCTAATGTATCAGATGTTTCTTTCTTTCCTGACGAGAAACAAAGTTTGGGGGAAGTTCTCTTCTGCGCTGTTGAATCAATCCAAGAGGATTTAAGATTGAGTCTTGCATTGTTAACATCCAAAGCAGAAGTTGAGTCACAGGCTTTTTTTTTATTTAACTAGGCAAGTCAGTTAAGAACAAATTCTTATTTACAATGACGGCCTAGGAACAGTGGGTTAACTGCCTTGTTCACGGGCAAAACAACAAATTATTTACCTTGTCAGCTCAGGGATTCAATCCCGCAACCTTTCAGTTCCTGGCCCAACACCCTAACCACTAGGCCACCTGCCAGGTTAGTAGAGATAAGGCAGACCTTTATGGCTAGCTGCTCCAATCAGACAATACCCCCCTCTTCCTTCTAGTCCCCTCCAGCGAAGATAGAGCGAGAGCTAAGCTGCAGACAATGGATTTAATAGGATTATAAGCGGCATCATATAGTGCCATGAGGAGCACAAAGCTATAGCAGTACACTCCACACTCACAGGACAGAGAGAGAAGGAAGCACACAATTTACATCACCATAGATACGTCTGAGGGCTGTACTATACTGTGCTGTACTGTGCTGCAATGTGCTATGCTGTGCTGTGCTGTGCTGTACTGTGCTACACTGTACTGTACTGTACTGTACTGTGCTGTGCTGTGTGCTCGTCCATCCCGTAATTTGCTGACCAGACTCTCTGCCATCCCGACATCCGTCCAGTCTGGCTGGTGTAAGCAGCTCGGGACTTGGGGACCTGTATTAGGGGTTGGGGAGACAGTCAGGGTCCATGTTTCTAGTTGGCTGAACTAAAAACTCAATTATCCAAGCATTTCAGTCAGGCTTAATTAGGCTTGTCTGATATACGGCAGATTCATTATGTTTCCAATTAAGGGCCCTATCAGCCCCAGTGTCTACAGCACATCAAAACCCTCCGTTACCACAATGACAAGATTACACATCAAAACCCTCCGTTACCACCCTGACAAGATTACACATCAAAACCCTCCGTTACCACCCTGACAAGATTACACATCAAAACCCTCCGTTACCACCCTGACAAGATTACACATCAAAATCCTCCGTTACCACCCTGACAAGATTACACATCAAAACCTGCCATTACCACCCTGACAAGATTACACATCAAAACCTGCCATTACCACCCTGACAAGATTACACATCAAAACCCGCTGTTACCACTCTGACAAGATTACGCAACTATCTCATCTTTGCGATCTTTCCACCGCCTGGTTGGCGTTGGATGTTGGCATGTCCTTCAAGCGTTGGATGTTGGCATGCTCCTCAAGCGTTGGATGTTGGCATGCTCCTCAAGCGTTGGATGTTGGCATGTCCTTCAAGCGTGGTTTGAATGGTTGTGGTGTACGAGTGTGTGTGTGTGTTTGTGTGACAGGATGACTTCACACGCCCAGGATTGAGAGGGGACGTATCTTCAGAGCACAGAAAACGGGACCCCCATCACTCTCGTCTCAGAGATAAAGACAGGACGTGCTTGTCGGCACACTCTTACCTCTGAGGAGTACATGTCCAATTTGATGCACAGTGCCAGTTGGCTCTGGAGGGGAATATTGCCTGTTTCTCTCTTCTCTATCTCTCTCTCTCTCTCTCTCTCTCTCGTCCCATTTCTCTCTCTCTCTCTCTCTCTCTCTCTCTCTCTCTCTCTCTCTCTCTCTCTCTCTCTCTCTTCTACCCAGGAGGGGAGTAGTAATCCATTGGCTACATGGTGAAAAAGAGGGCAACCTTGAGAAGAACATGAGTACTTGGTATTGTCAGATAGAAGGCACAAGAAATTATTTGTTTTATCGGACTTCACAATATCTGGCCGCCTCCACAGATTGGAAATTCTGACACTGTGACTGCGATAGCTTGAACAACGCTTTGTCAAAGAGGTCCAGAGCAACCTTACAAGATATTCGTTGTCATGGTATTATATTGTAGCTATGTTGCAGCAGATCTCCTGTTCCCTCATGTGTTCATTGCACGATGTGAGCTCTGCTTTAAGATATAGCTACAGCAACTCTGTGAACACACACATACACACAAACATGTCACAATGACTCAAGAAAACATGGCAGCCGGCAGGGCCTTTGGCCTGTGTCTTCATCATTAATTTCCAGGTCTTACTCTAAACAAAACAGCGGAGGGCCACATTGACTTAGTTCAGGGCTTCAAGTAAAAGCAAAAAAGCCTTTCTGGTTGAATGAGTACGAACCGATACTGATTTAAATAACCCAGAGGAGAGACAGATCTTTCCCCAGAGGAGAGGAGAGAGGGAAGAGTGTCAGATAGTGTGTAACACAACGTGTATGAAAGGGTTGGCTCAACAACATAGAGAGAGCAGGCTCCTATTCTGTGACAACACAGAATAAATCACATCACAAACTGACACTGAAAGCTGTCAACATATTATGTAAACAAAGAATGCTACAATGGGATTTATTCCATAAACATTATGCTTTTGTTTGAAAATAGGCAACAAATGTATTTTAATTTGAATCATTTTGAATATTTTCTATAGTGCACTATTACATAAATCAGAATTGGAGTCCAAAGAAAGGACCCTACTGTCTTTGAGTTACAACAATAAAGTGTTCCAATGCAAACCAAACAACACACTGCACAGTAGATAGATAGATAGATAGATAGATAGATAGATAGATAGATAGATAGATAGATAGATAGATAGATAGATAGATAGATAGATAGATAGATAGATAGATAGATAGATAGATAGATAGATAGATAGATAGATAGATAGATAGATAGATAGATAGATAGATAGATAGATAGATAGATAGATAGATAGATACTTTATTGATCCCCGAGGGGAAAAACAAAAAATGTGTTTATGATATAATATTGGGTAATAATTGCTGATAAATGCATGTATTGCACATTCGATATACTAAAAGCAGTGAGTGAATGACTACGTAAGTTCAGTCCAAGAACTACTTACAATATTGCACGTGATATATGTACATACAGACCTGAATGAATAAATAAGTCCTGAGTGAATGAGTGATTACAGACCAACAGTTCCAGGTCTATATTGCCGACCGCACGGCACCCCGGTGAGGCAATAAATAATGTAATAGCCGCCGGCAGGAAGGACCTTCTGTAGCGCTCTCTGGCACACCGTGGTGGGATCAGTCTGTGACTGAAGGTGCTCCTCTGCGTCATAACCTTGGCATGCAGAGGGTGGGTGACGTTGTCCATGATGGCCAGCAGTTTGGCCAGGATCAGTCTCTCCTCCGCCACCTCCTCTAGAGTGTCACGGCTAATCCCCAGAACAGAGCTAGCCTTCCTGATCAGATTATTTACCCGAGAAGCATCACCAACCTTTATGTTGGCACCCCACACACCACTGCAAAAAAACTGGTAGACCACAGACTGGTAGAAAGTATGCAGCAGTTTACTGCACACGTTGAAGGACCTGAGCCTCCTCAGAAAGCAGAGTCGGCTCTGGCCCTTTTTGTACAGAGCCCCGTTGTTACCAGCCCATTCCAGCCTGTTGTCCATATGGACTCCCAGGAACTTGTATGACCCAACCATTTCCACATTCATCCCCTGTATAGGGATTGCAGTCAGTTGGGCCTTGGTTCTCCTGAAGTCCACCACCATCTCCTTTGTTTTGCTGATGTTGAGCTGAAGGTGGTTCTGCTCACACCACACCACAAAGTCATTGATTGTGCTCCTGTACTCCTCCTCCTGCCCACCCCTGATGCACCCTACAATTGCGGAATCATCCGAGAACCTCTGTAGGTGGCATGTTTCAGAGTTATATCTGATGTCCGAGGTGTAGAGGGTGAACAGGAAGGGGGACAGGACCGTTCCCTGGGGGGCCCCTGTGTTGCTCACTGCCCGTTCTGACACACAGCTCTGTAGTCGCACAAATTGTGGCCTACCGGTCAGGTAGTCCGTAACCCATGCGACTAAGGGTGCTTTCACTTTCATCCTCTTCATCTTCTCACCCAGTAGAACCCTACATGTAAACAGGGGGGCCAAAAAGTATTGATACCCTTGATGAAGATGAGCAATTTTGACGGTATAAAATAAATAATTCAAATACTCAGCTGTATTGTATGCAAAAAAGATAGGCAAATTATATTATTTTATACTAATACATATTCCTAGCACGTATTGACTACATATGCCTCTTGTGATCTGTTTTTCAGTTCATTTTGTGCCCAATAGAAATGAATGATGCATTATGTATTGTGTAATTTTTTTGTCACTTTTATTGTAAATAAGAATACAATATGTTTTTAAACACGTCTACATTAATGTGGATGCTACCATGATTACGGATAATCCTGAATGAATCGTGAATAGTTATGAGTGAGAAAGTTACAGTGTCAAAGATCATATCTCCAAACCATTCTAACCTCTCAACATTACCAATAACAGTGGAGGTTAGCATGTCTTCGGGGTGTGATCTTTGACCCTCTGTAACTTTCTCACTCATCACTATTCACGCTTCATTCAGGATTATCCGTAACCATGGTAACATTCACATTATGTTGAACTAATATTATTTTCAATCAGAGGACTCTCAAACTGTGACACATTAGGCCACATCCTTATATTCTAGTCCCCCCTGCTCCACCTGAATCAGTGTTGTATCTACAGTACCTACCGTTAAGTGTTGACAAGTGATCCTTTACTGTGGCAGGTTAACAATCACTCCAAGGCTCTGCTTAGCAGTCAGCATGTCCTCAACTGTAAAGCCTTGCAGGTGTGTTATACCTGTAGAATGTTGTACCCTAGCCTGCAGAGCAGAGCGGTCTGAAAGCACTTTGTATGGGGCCGGCGCAATATTTATTTAACCTTCCACTGGAGCAGAAACACGGCAGCCAATGTGAGCCAGTCAGAGGCCTAGGCTCTGCCTCAGGGTGACATTCTGTTGAGCAGCAGGGGTGCTGTGTGTTGGCTGGGGGGGTTGGGTCTGGGGGCTTGGGGGATGGGGGGATGGGGGTGGGGACTCCATGCAGATGAGAGGAGCTGGATGTCGGGTGACAGGGGTGAGATGTGTGACAGGTGGTGAGGTGCACTCCTGGGTGACTCGACACACAGATCACATACTCCTAAATGGCATCCTTTTCTTGTCTAATGTTATTCAAGAATAGGAAAGGATTTTTTTCAGATTGTTTGGCTGTAGCCTCTAGTTCACTGTTTTTTTAAGCAACTGTCATAGCGATAACAATATACCTGATAGAATAGAACAATAAACACTGTGACTTCCATGTGTACTTCATATCGTCCTCGGCAGCAGTAATTCAAAGCTAGCTGTTGATGTCAACACATTTTCCACTTAAAACATTTGTCCAAACAAGGTCAAGGTGCACATTGGCTTTGTTATCACATTGTTCTTAACTCTCAAAACACATTATGTACAGTAAATCCTCCTCATCCTTGAAAATCAGGATACAAGTTTCTTTACTACAGTGAAAGGGGCAGTATACACTTATGTTAGCCCACTCCGTTATGCAATGCATTAACATTCTCATCCAGTCTTTTTTCTATTCATTTCTATTCAACACGTCTTGTTCTCTACTATCTTAGGTCCCACTCTCTGACTCTCTCTGACTCAGTGCATGCATCATTCATGACTACATCTATTCATGACTACATTATACTCTGAGTAGATTTTGAGATCATCAAGTTTAAAACATGGTCATCAAGTTTACAACAACTGCTTGCAAGACCTTTCCTTTTCTCCACGTTGTGTTGCACCAAGCTGGCCAGATTTACCGTTCCTTCTTATGTTAGGAACAAGGTACTAACTATATGTCTCAGGTGACAAGCCAGTTGGTTTGTTTTCACTTGTCACTGCCCTACATTGGCAATTCACTGTAACCTTTCCCTCTCTCCCAGGAAATCAAGTCTTGAAAACCGTAAAGGGTGCCTTCAAGACATTTTGTCATGTTTTTCAGAGGCGAAAGGCTGCCAGACAGACTCTGGCGTGGGAAGATACAGAGATGGAAGAATCATATTTCTTCGGTATTGACCGCCTCGTCCCTCATCTGACATGTGCGTTAAACATTATTACAAATACATCGGCCTCAGAACCTGGCCCGGTCAATTGATGGCTTTTCAATAGCAGCAACTGTACACCTCTCCTCGTGCATTTGCCCTTTAAGTTATTGATTGCGGTAATAGGACGTTCAGGTTTCAAAGCTTTTGAAATCATATACTGATAACTTCTCAGATCCCGGAGACTGGATCTCTGAGCAAGACAGGCCTTGCTATTTAAAATGGTCAACTACATTAAATATTAGGTTGAATATGATATTATATGGTCTCAATTACAGTTTTTCTCAAATGCTAAAACACATTTCACAAACGTTTCCTCCATGTTCCCCAATGTCTAAACACAACACCCTTTTCTAAAGCTACATAAACACAACCACACCTTCTCACTTCAAAACTCAAACTTTCACACCAAAAGAGCAGCTCGAAGCTTTCAAAAATGTAAACACTATACACATCATTACACACTACAGCAAAACAATTGAAAACACAATGCTCAATTTGTGAGAAGGTTCTTTGTTTCATAACTGCCAATGCATATTTTTAGAAACTTTGCAGTAATGGATCTTAGATCTCTGCAGAGGATTAGGCATTTAGATTTGTGAGTTTCATATGAAGAGTATAAATCTATAGTAAATTCTGCATGTACACTACTGTAACAACTCAATGCAAAAACAGAATCTATTGCACACAACAGTACTCTTGAAAACATGATCAGGGTGTGAAGTTTTTTTATTTACTTTATTCACACCACACACACCACAATCACTGTGCGGCATCATGTCGCTGAGCTGCATCGGGCCACATCACCTCATCCACATCGCAGGCTATATTGTCTCTTGCCAGGCACCGCGGAAAAAACGCCCTGGAATGGCAAATCCATCCTTGGAAGGCCTCCACTGGGATGTCAACACAGGCCAGCTCCATTGCCCTCAGGAGGTTCTCTCTAGTGTATGGTTGTCTGTCATAAACCTTCCATCTCCACGATGAGAAGAACTCCTCTATAGGGTTCAGGAAAGGGGAGTAGGGTGGCAGACAGACGTTTAAAAAGTGGTTACTGTTGGTGGTGAACCACTCTGATTTGGTTTGTTCTGTGGAAGCTTACATTGTCCCAAATGATCACATAAATGTGATGTGCGGGCCCAGGATGGTGTTGTTGGCGGTCCAGGAGGATGTCTTTTAGCTCCTCTAGGAAGGTGAGGAGACGTTGGGTGTTGTAAGACCCAAGGACAGCACGCCGGTGGACAAGCCCCTCCAAACCCATGGCCGCACAAAGAGTAATATTACCCCCCCGTTGGCCAGGAACCTCAGTGATGGCTCTTTGGCCAATGATGTTACGGCCTCTTTGCCTTCGTTTCTGCAGGTTGAAGCCAGCCTCATCCAGGAAGAGGTACTCATGAGGTCTGGCCATCGCGTCCAACTGTAATATCCTCTGTTAAAATGTGAAAGTGCACAGGTGTTCAGAACAACAGTCAATCAGGTAGCACAGTATTGTCCAGAAGTAATGTAGGCCACTGAGCAACACAGTATGTCCACTAACTGTACTGTGAACATGGATGTATACTTACTTGCACATACTCGTAACGTAGGTCTTTGTGTCGCGCAGAGTTGCGCTCAAAGGGAACCCTATAGACCTGTTTCATCCGCATCTTTTGGCGCCGGAGAACTCTGTCTATTGTGGCCAAGCTGACATCATCAAAGCTCTCAAAGTTGACATTATCGGCAATGACTTTGTCTTTGATCTCCCGGAGTCTGATGAGGTTGTTCACACGAACCATATCCACAATGAGGGTTTCTTGTGCCGCTGTAAATATGGCAACCCTCGCACCTCTATGTGGCATTCTTTCAACTCTAAAGAAAGAAACATGTGTTGTCAATTGACATGTTTTACAATACAGTAACAACTATTGAAACCAATAGACTACTTTCACAGGCTTGTAAAATTGTATTGTGACAAAGAAAGCAATAGAGTACAATACCTGTTGTGTTGTCTGAATGCCCTGATAATGGTGGCCACGGTGAACCTACTCAGGTTTGGACGGACTCTTAGTCCTGCTTCAGCCATTGTCATGCCATGGACAATGACATCGTCAATGACTGTTGCTCGCATCTCGTCCGTAATGATGGTGCGAGGTTGTCTTGCTCTCCCTCCTGGACCATCTCCTCTCCCTTGTTGGCCTCCTCCTCTCCCTTGTTGGCCTCCTCCTCTCCCTTGTTGGTCTCCTCCTCTCCCTTGTTGGCCTCCTCCTCTCCCTTGTTGGCCTCCTCCTCTCCCTTGTTGGCCTGCTCCTCTTCTTCCATGGCCAGCTCTTCTCCCTCCTCTGACTCGAATTCCTCTTCCCCTGACTCTGCCTTCATCCATTGTGTTTGTTTGGAATCTTCAGCAAACTGTGCACTCTGAACTTGCTTTTATACATGTGGTCACAGCATTAGCAACAAGTGTCTTCAATTTCGAGTCGTTGTGTGTAATGAATGATGCCAGGTGTGTTCAATGTGTTCAAATATTGCTGACTGTGGCAAGCATTTTGCATCACATGAGCTTTCATTTGAGAATATGAGCAGAGTTCTTTTGCAACTTGTGTTTTAGCAAGGAAAAATGTGTTAAGATTTATGAGAATGGAGGATTGTGTTTTGTGAATTGTGTCTTCATGTGAAATGTGTTTATGATATTGGAAAATGATGGCTAGATTTAGTAAATGTGTTTAGACAACTGGTCATTTGGTTTAGAGGATTGGCTTTTGTGTTTTAGCATTTGAGAAAAACTGTAATATTTACGAAGGAAGTCAAGTTGTGAGGCATGACCTCTTGATGCATTTACTATCCCTGCTCTAAAACGGGAACAAAACAATAAAGTATCTATCTATCTATCTAAAACATGATAATGTCACACAGGAATAACAATTCCCCACAGAGATATTCCCAGTTGCTTAATCAAGCACTATCCCTTTACATCCCTCGTTGGAGCGAATTGTGATTAACTCAAATCAATAGCAAAATCTACCAATAGAGACGATGTTCAATTTGATTAATTAAACCAACATGGCCGCCTTTTACTTAAAGGCCCTGTGCAGTCAAAAACATTATGTTCCTGTGTTTTATATACATTTCCACACTATGAAGTTGGAATAATACTGTGAACTTGTGAAAATTATTACAATGCCCTTGGAGTGTAAGAGCTGTTTGAAAATAAATGTCAGTCTGTTTAGTTGGGTGGCGTTTTGGCATTCCATGGTGACATTGGTTACATTTCCATGGCTACATTTCAGTTTTCCCCTCCCCATTCAGGCCACTCCCAGATAGTCATAGCTAAATTGTTGTCTGAGAAATTACTCTTTGTTTCTTTTTTACCATTTTAATTTAAAACAATCACAGTAAGGTTACTTAATTGTTACCCAGAAATGATTTGAACCTGCGTTTACAATGTATCCCATTTCGGTTTGTGTGTTTGTTGGTTTAGCTTTCTGTAACTTTGTAACAAGTACAGTCTACATGTGTATGCGCATATTGCGTCATGATTTTAAGATGTCCCGATATCTTTTACAACCGTCCCAATATCTTTTACAACTGTCCTGTTATATGGTTTTAATAGCCAATCTAGAATGCCCTCTAGCCAATCAGAAACTAGTACTCAACAATGCTCTAGTATAATTAAGCAATAAGGCCCGAGGAGGTGTGGTATATGACCAATATACCATGGCTATGGGCTGTTCTTAGCAAGGCGGAATGCAGAGTGCCTTGACACAGCCCTTAGCCATGGTATATTGGCCATTTACCACAAATTCCAGAGGTGCCTTATTGCTATTATAAACTGCTTACCAACGTAATTAGAACATTAAAAAGTAATGTTTTGTCAATGCTGTCATATACAGTCTCATATACCACTGCTTTCAGCCAATTAGCATTCAGGGTTTGAATCACCCAGTTTATAATTGATACTGAGATACTGTAACAACGGCTGCATTGGACCTTTAAAGGATAGCTGTAAGTATGGAAAACAAATCATGTGCCATTTAATTTAACACTTCATTTAGCAGGCGAAGCAGATAACCCATTATTTCTTCGTGGCAGAAGGCTGGCTGCCTCCGAAGAGAGCGTTGCTTCTTTAATGGCAACGGAATTAACAGAGCTAAGTGTTTCACACTCCAAAGGTCAGGGGCTTGCAGTGATGGAATATTAGCTTGTGTAGCACAAATGAAATGAAATATTTCTGTGCTCTTAAAGGGAGAATATTGGGGACTATAAGTTAGAAGAGGGAGAGAAAACCTGAATGTTGCTGGACTTGTTAGCCTCAGAGAAAGCAGCAGCCTTTTGGGGTTGTTGGAGTGTACCACCGGGGTTGTACCGGGTTGGATCGTACCATCATACTCTAACAAAGTATTTATCAAATTAATTTGTATACAAATGGGTTTACAACTTAATTACACTATACCCTAAGTATATCACTACTGTAAGTAGCTCTGGGTAAGAGCTCAAATTTAAATATGTATACCCCCTGAATCAAAATGAGCTTTAAATAAACAATTGAACAAAACATAAAATACATCTTCGTAATGGAATGTTTCAGACCGTGTGTCCTTAGTATGCTTTCTACAATGTACAACTGGAATGCAATACAAATAAATCACAGTAACTGCCCACATTGCTAACAATGTGTGGTGTAACTATAGTCGTAGCTAGCTGCGTGGGCCCTATGCACTCAGAAGTATGCCACTCCAAGAAGGCCATTAAGCATCAGTAGTCAAGACCCTACTTCCTCATCAATCAGAGGAGTGATTTTGTGTGGCCTTTGCGCAGCTGTCTCTAACCAGCTGATCAGAGCATCAGAGCCCACTACCTGACTGTCCATAGTGCCTTGTATTTGTTCTGTTCTGTGTGCCTGTACATCAAGCAGAGTTGCAAAGAAAAAGCCATATCTTCCTCTGTCCAGTGTCTGTGTTCTTTTGCCGTTAATCTTTTCTTTTTATTGGGCAGTCTGAGATATGGTTTTTTCTTTGCAGCATCCCGATGTCGCCTCTTGTCGACTGGTGTTTTGCGGGTACTATTTAATGAAGCTGCCAGTTGAGGACTTGTGAGGCGTCTGTTTCTCAAACTAGACACTCAAATGTACTTGTCCTCTTGCTCAGTTGTGCACCGGGGCCTCACACTCCTCTTTCTATTCTGGTTAGAGACAGTTTGCGCTGTCCTGTGAAGGGAGTAGTACACAGCGTTGTACGAGATCTTCAGTTTCTTGGCAATTTCTCGCATGGAATAGCCTTCATTTATCAGAACAAGAATAGACTGATGCGTTTCAGAAGAAAGTTCTTTGTTTCTGGCAAGTTTGAGCCTGTAATCGAACACACAAATGCTGATGCTCCAGATACTCAACTAGTCTAAAGAAGGCCAGTTTTATTGCTTCTTTAATCAGCACAACAGTTTTCAGCTGTGCTAACATAGTTGCAAAAGGGTTTTCTAATGACAAATTTGCCTTTTAAAATGATAAACTTGGATTAGCTAACACAACATGCCATTGGAACACAGGAGTGATGGTTGCTGATAATGGGCCTCTTTACGCCTATGTAGATATTCCGTAAAAAATCTGCCGTGTCCAACTACAATAGTCATTTACAACATTAACAATGTCTACACTGTATTTCTGATCAATTTTATGTTATTTTAATGGGCAACAAATTTGCTTTTCTTTCAAAAACAAGGCCATTTCTAAGTGACCCCAAACTTTTGAACGGTAGTGTATATCTAATTCTCCAACCTGTCAGTCAAACCAGGATCCAGCCACTGAGCCTCTGCAGGCAGCGATGTTCCAATCTCTTCTCTAAGACAGACTAGTGAGAAAACAACCATCAACAGAGAAATGTATTATATCACTCCATAACTGAAATGGAGTGATACAAGCCTAGTAAATAAGCATACTAACGCTACTTTTGAGGAGCATATTTGAAGTTGTTCTGTGGCCGCATGCTCGTCTAGATGTAGTAATTGTTCTGTGGCCGCATGCTTGTCTAGATGTAGTAATTGTTCTGTGGCCGCATGATCGTCTAGATGTAGTAATTGTTCCGTGGCAGCATGGTCGTCTAGATGTAGTAATTGTTCTGTGGCCGCATGATCGTCTAGATGTAGTAATTGTTCTGTGGCAGCATGGTCGTCTAGATGTAGTAATTGTTCTGTGGCAGCATGATCGTCTAGATGTAGTAATTGTACTGTGGCAGCATGGTCGTCTAGATGTAGTAAGCGGAGGGCGGAATGTAATCAATAACAGCAATTGCCGCCGTGAATTCCCTCTGCAAATAGTAGGGTCTCAGGCTAACGGCTAGCAGCTCAATGTCCGGGCTACAAAACTGTTCCTTAACAGTAATATGGCTCGGATTACAGCATATATTGTTAACTAATAAAGCCAGCCCCCCTTCCTTATTCTTACCGGAAGAAGCGCTATCCCTGTCTGTACTGATGGTCTGGAACCGCAGATAGTTACGATCTCTATGGGGATGTTATCATTTAGTCATGTCTCTGTAAAGCACAATAGGCTAGCTTCCCGGTAGTCTCTTTGCCCACGGACCAGACCCTCAAGCTCATCCACCTTGTTATGTAGCGATCTCATGTTGCCCATAATGATAGACGGTATAGCCGGCATGTACTTACTCAGCTTTGCCTTACACTTCCGACCTGCCCTGCATCCACGGCGTCGCCTTTTCAACTCGTCCAGAATATCAAACTTTTCCCTGGGGTGCAATAGCGCTGAGTGAGCTAAATCCAGGAGCTGTAAATAATTGAGGACTTGCGTAAACGTTCGGCACTGAGAAAAATAAAAAGTGCCTCAGTGATAAAAAGGATCGCTAAAACCTTCGTAAAACAGTAGCACTCCATAATCCTGTACTATTATAGTTCAACTGTTGCAAAAAAAACGTACGAAAAACATACTAAAACAACAATTAACGCACAAACAATGAGAGCTGCTTAACAGGCGACCACACAGGCGACCACACAGGCGACGCCATATCAATATTCAAGGGTTGTAAGTAAGCATTTCGGCACATGTGACAAATAAAATGTGATTTCATTTGATTTGATCGGGGTCCAATACCTCACAATGCATTGACAAGTCGCTCCACTGAACACAGTTAATGGAGATAGATATTAAAATACTTTCGTCCTGTACCCCATCGCAAATCATGTTATAGATACACTTTCTGTCCTTTAATCAGGAGTTATCCATTTTTACAGTACCTTCGAAGGTAAAAGACACACTAACGTGCTTAACACTTTTCATTGGCACATATCAGGGACATTAATTGTATATGAAACTAATATAGGAGCTTAGTCTTCTCTTAGACCGGCCTATAATGGGATGTTGCTGTAAATCTGTAACCACCATTGCAGAAATGTAAGCAATAACATTATCAAATTGTACCAATACCGCCATCACATCCCCTTATGAGAACCATTCTTCTTCTCTGTTAGACCAGGGAGGGCTATATACGAACACACACACACACACACACACTCACAAACACCGAAGAGCTAGATAACATTGCCACGACAAAATTAATGTCCAATGATTTCACCCAAATCATAAAATCTTATAAAAAATGGGTTCCAAAATGGTTCTTCGGCCATCCCCATAGGAGAACCCTTTTTGGTTCCATGTAGAACCCTTCTTGGTCCAAGGTAGACCTCTTTTGGGTTCCATGTAGAACACTCTGTGTGTAAAGCCATAACAAATTTTATGGTATTTAAAAGCATCCCAGAGATTCTCAGACGCAGCTTGTGACATGGCATACACTTAGAGATAAATGGCTTTTCAGAATGTACTGTTAAATTTTCACCGGTCACGCCTTGAGTCTAATTTCCATCATCAAACATCCCACTCTCCCTTCTCCGCGCGTCAACCGCTGCAAAGTGAGTGGGCTTGTCAGCACTTAGTGTGCCCCAGAATCTCACCTCTCTGGAGAAAAACACACAGCAACATTTGGGCCTGCCTGATTCTGTAGGCCCAAAGCCAGGGGCCATGGTACGCGGGCCAGCCAGGGGGAGGCACTGAGCGTGGGCTAGAAATGCCAGGCTGCAGGGGTGAGGCACGTCACTCACTCTGCACTCTGCTGTGTAATTAAGGAAAAGGCTACTGCCTGGGCAATGGACTGCACTGCTGCTGCCAAGGAGTTATTACTGCACAACGTCCTGTTCCCTTTCACCCAGACACTAACACACACCCACACACACACACACACACACGTGTACATACTAAATACACACAAACACATTCACACAAACACACACATGGCCGTAAGAAAAGTGAGGATGGGTGAAGACTTTTCAGTGAGTATCTCTGGCACTGGCGTGTTATACTGGCATGTTATTCCATTAACTCTGGCACTGGCGTGTTATACTGGCATGTTATTCCATTAACTCTGGCACTGGCGTGTTATACTGGCATGTTATTCCATTAACTCTGGCACTGGCATGTTATACTGGCATGTTATTCCATTAACTCTGGCACTGGCATGTTATTCCATAAACTCTGGCACCGGCATGTTATTCCATTAACTCTGGCACTGGCATGTTATTCCATTAATTCTGGCACTGGCATGTTATACTGGCATGTTATTCCATTAACTCTGGCACTGGCATGATATTCCATAAACTCTGGCACTGGCATGTTATTCCATTAACTCTGGCACTGGCA